>CM008282.1:47173626-47414332 GCA_002319775.1 Fagopyrum tataricum
GTCAAATTTTGTCCATTTTAAGGTTGTTTTTGGTCCAAACCTGGATATTGGACTAAACTTGGGCCAAGCCCGGTTATCAGGTTGTAGGGTCTCTCCACACCTGTTTTTGTTTTGTTTTTTGTTTTTTTTTTTGACTATAAGTGTAAGAAATTAGGCATGGTCACCATCTATTGGTTGACCATCCTATGGCATCCTTGCGGATGAAGACTTCTACTTCCTTCGAGATCACTTCTCTAGCTGCAGAGCTGTCATGGCCTAGTGTTGCGCGTCTATCTGCAACGTCGTTGACTTCCCTGAATATGTGATTGACTTGTACTTGCATGAAACTAGACAGGATAAGAGATATGTCACTGATAATAAGATCTATCTCCCACGGGGGCTTCCAAATCTTTTTGATTGAGTTGATAATTGTTAGATTATCTCCTTCGATTTCAATATTTTGTATTCCTAATTCTTTTGCTTTTAGGAGGCCGTTTCTCAAGGCGTACGCTTCCGCGAGTAAGACAGATGTTTGCCCACATTGTCCATAATTGTATGTTATTGTCGTTGCGTTGTGGTCTCTTATGATGTATCCAAAAGCACAACTATTGTCGCTTCTTTTTGAACCATCAAAATTAAGTTTAACACTTCCATTGATTGGTGGAGACCAATGTATTCTCCTAGTTTTCCTCTTTTGTGTTGTGTTTGTTCTATTGGCAAGTACTTTGGCATTTGAGTTGTTCCATTCTTGAATTTGGTTGGTCACTATTTGGCTGACGTTAGTTATCAATTTATTACTAAAGATATTTTTGTTCCTCATGTACCAGACATTCCACCATGTGACAGTTAGGTTAATTAGCGTGTTATCATCAAGTTTTCCTCGTATAAGAGACATCATTTCCGGTAGTTTTCTATTAGGTGTATCTATGCTTTTTAGGTAGTTTCGTGTTCTAATATCAGTTATATTGCTGATAGTGTATGGACATTTGATGAATACGTGTTTCGCACTTTCCTATGGGTGCTGGCAAAGGACACATTGCATGGGTATTGAAACCTTTTGTTTTTCAAGGTTTTCCTTTGTAGGCAATCCATCTATAGATAATTTCCATACAAAATTTTTAATTTTAGGCATGATATTCAGGTTCCAAATCCATGTGTTGTCATGTTGGGTAACTCCTTCCGATTTGTGTAACAGTTGTAGTGCTGTTTTTGTAGAGTACCAACCATCTTTGCTAGGGGCCCAATACAATCTATCTCGAATATTGCAGGTTGGTAACGGGTGATTTAGGACTTTGTTGGCAATAGTTTGTGAAGTCAATGGTTCAATTAGGCTCACAATTTTTCGATTATCTCATTTGTTATTCGTAATTAGGGTGCATACTGTTTCTTCTATGTTTGTTATTAGGTCCTTGTTTGTCACGTACTTTTCCAGTGGATGATCATCAATCCAAGGGTCTTTCCATAGTTTAATTGTTTGTCCATCTCCTACATTCCATTTAAGCCCCTTTTCAAATTCTGGTCTTAAGTTCATTAGTCTCCTCCATTGCCATGATGTATTCTTTCCAATTTTGTAGCACCACAAGCGGTTTCCTTTTAAGTATTTTTCTTCAATAATCTTGACCCAAATATTGTCTGGTTCAGCCATAATTTTTCAAAGGAGTTTCATTTGAAGTGTTTTATTCACGTCCTCTTCTTTCCTTATACCAACCCCCTCTGCTTCCCTTGGTTTGCAAATCTTATCCCAACTTATTAATGGGTGGAAATTTGGTCCTTTGTTCCAGAAAAATTGCCTATTGATTTGGTCTAATTCTTTATGGATGGATGTCGGGAGCATAAAGCTTTGCATTATATAATTGGGTTTTGCATTCAGATTTGCGTTGATCAAAACCATTCTTCCTTCTTGAAAAAGGGATGCCGCTTTCCATTTGGTTAATTGTTGCCTAGATCTAGCAATAATATCTTCAAACATGGATTTGCTCACCCATCCATTAATGATTGGACATCCTAGGTATTTTTCTAGGCAAGTGCTCGGAGAGATACCCGTGTTTTGTTGAAGCATCCTTTTGGTCGAATTATCTACATTTCCCGAGGTTTGAAAAGCTGATTTATGGTAGTTTACTTTTTGTCCAGATATTTGACAATATTTTGATAGAACTTCGGTTACTTGATTGCACGATTTAGTTGTTGCTTTTGCAAATATTATTATGTCATCCGCAAAGGCAAGAAATGGTATGATCGTACCAGCTCTTGAGATTGGGAAACTTATGCTTTTCTTAATTTCATTGCTAGCTTTCTGGATATTTATGGCCAAGACCTCAGCTACTAGGTTGAATAATAGCGGGGATAGTGGGTCCCCTTGGCGAAGACCACGTTCCGGACATAATATCCTAGTCGGGTTGTCGTTAATCAGGATGGAGTATGAGGTTGTTAGAAATACATTCCTCGATCCATCATATGAATTTGTCCAAAAAAACCAAATTTCCTCAATACAGCCATTATAAAGGGCCATTCCACCCTGTCATATGTTTTTTCCATGTGAAGCTTAATTGCCACATATCCTTCTATCCCTTTTTTGCTTTGAAACCATGAAAAATTTCGTGGACTATCAGAATGTTGTCATGGATTGACCTATTTTGAGTGAAAGCACCTTGTAGAGGGTGGATGAGTTTTGGAAGGATCTTTTTTAGGTCGGTTTGTCAAAATTTTTGCAATGATTTTGTACATTGTTGAGCATAGACTAATAGGTCTATAATGGGTTGTTGGCAGATGGGTTATCAATTTTTGGGATTAAAGCAATAAAGGTATGATTAATCTGTTTTAGTATTCTTCCAGTTCTGTAAAAACTCTTTATTGCACGAGTTACCGATGGGCCTATTTGTGCCAATATTTTTGGAAGAAACCGGCCGGCTTCCCATCCGGACCCCGGAGATTTGTCACTTCCAATATCAAATATTGCACTTTTGATATCTTCATTTGTAAAGGGTCTAGTGAGTTTCGTTGTTTTCCTATTTCTGAGATTTCATGTTGTATGATCTCAAGCTGCTTGCGAAGTTCAGATGAATCGATAGTGGTAACTTTAAATCTAGTTTCATAGTCCGTAATAAATTCGTTGCCAAATGTCTTCTTCCGAAGTTAGTATTGTTCCGTTGTTTTTTACAATTGCTGATATGTTCTTGTGATTTTTTCTTTCCCGTTGCTCTGCGGTGGTGAAACTTTGTATTCTTATCACCTAGGCGGAGGGAGTTTGACTTGGCTCGTTGCATCCAATACTTTTGTTGGCATTCCACTAGGCACTCTCTTTTTCTATTTAGTCTATTAAGTTTTGCGTTATTTTGTGCCGTGAAGTTCCTGTATACTAGTACTTGCAACTTTTCAATTTCCGTGTCCACTTCGTTTACTTGTCTATTTATGTTTCCCAAATTTTGCTTTACTCCAGGTTTTCAACTTAGTCTTTAGAAGACTAATTTTTTTAACAAAATTGTACATATGGGTCCTCTGATATTGCGTTCTCCATGTTTGTTTAATAAGATGTTCGCAATCTCTTCGTTGAGTCCACATCATTTCAAAGCGGAAAGGTTTGTTTCTTATGCGTTGTGTTGAGTTGCTGAATTCGACAGAAATGCGACAGTGGTCCGAAGTGGTGAATGTGTGGTTCCAAGTGAATACTTGAGGGTATGCTTGGAATATGTCTGGATGAGCCATAGCTCTATCTAGTTTTTTCAATGTATTATTATCACCTTCTTTGCGTTTCCTCCAGGTGAATTCGTTACCTTTTGTTGTTAGGTCCATCATATTGCAGTGTTGTGTGAACATATTTAATCTTTTGAGTCTGTTATTTGATATTGGCGCGCCCCCTTTTTTATCAGATGGGTTAAGCAAGTCGTTGAAGTCCCCAATAACAAGGGTTGGATAGGAGTTTTGTGTTTATATGATTCTCCAATTTGGTCCAGAACTCATCCTTTTGTTGATCGTTTGGTGGGGCATATATAAAAGTAACGGACATACTTGTGTTGGTTAGTAAATTGGTATGATTTTACTGTCATGAATCTTTTTTCTTTAGCGGTTATTTCTACTTTTTTCATTTATCAATTGATAGCTTTTCCATAGAAGACACATTCCCCCCCGGATAGGCCATCTGCCGGAATGAAACAGATGTTGTCGAAACCAGCGCCTTTCCAGCATGCCTCTTTTGGTTCAACACTAGTTTTTTAGTTCAGCGAGCATGATCATATGAACATGGTCGTTCTTGCATGTCATATTTAGGTCGATCTAAAAAAATTTCTTCCTCATCCCTCGACAATTCCAAAATGCAATCTTCATTTAAAACAATATATAGTGTTAGGGTGGACATGCCCTGGGTTCTTTCCATTTTTGTGATCTTTCTGCTTAGCGACTAGGCATTGTTGGACATTTAATATGTTCCGATTCCTATGATATATGTTTGTGCTTCTTTTGTTATGGTTAGCATATGTAAGATAACAAAACACACCGGAGCTTTCAAGGATGCACAAATTACTAGCATTCTTTAATTTTCATTGTTCAGAGCTTTCAAAGATGCACATAATACTAGCATTCTTCAATTTTCATTGTTCTTTGGGTGAGCTTCCTTTACCCGGAAGTGGAGTTGTTATTCTTCTTACGCCATTGGCGATTTTGAGCGGGATGATCGATTGTTCTTTGTTGCTTGACGATAATATGTTGACCTTGGCTTGGGCGATTGTAATCATCTTTGTTGGCCCTTGCAGCTGAAGTACGATGGAGGCATAGGTAGTTTTGTTCAATCTTGCGTTTCCGGGTTCCTTCAGAGGTCCACAAAGTTTCCTAGACCTGTAGAGAGACCATTTAGTGAGTTAACAGAGGAATCAACATTTCGTGAGATTAAAAATGGACATTTCTGTTCAGTTTTTGGGAGCCAAATTCTTGTTCAAAGTCATTACAACACTTGTGCCATGCGCCTTTGCAACATTGGTGCCCTGCGCATTTGTTATCAGTTTTTCCAGAATCGTGTTCCATTATTCCATTTTCGTTCAAGGGAAGGATATAGAGAGGCCATTTAAAGTAATAGCAAGAGGTGTCAACAATAACTGATTTAAATTTTAGAGATATCAAATCAGTCCTTAAGTGACCCAATTTCATCTCAAGATCAAAACAGTATGGGTGCCAAGCGCATTCAATAACAGATATGAAAATTTCATATTTCATAATTTCATTTTTAGACAAAGGTGTGATAAATAGACTCTTCGTTGCTTGTAAACACAAATTTATTATACCAGTAGAATAATTTAAGCACAAATACACACAATTCCATCTATGCTTACACAATTCAGGTATAAAATGTAGAGATTTGTATGGATCAAATCGGACATTGGGTTCAAGGAGAGACAATCGAGTCTTACTAAGAGAGGCTGGGGCTTTGAGCAATTTGTAGTTTAGCAAGTAGCAGAGATCGGCATGCCAAAGATCCAAAAGAAAAGGGATTACTATTATTTTATTTCTAAAGTTTCTTCTATGTTGATGTACAAGTTCATTGTTACTGTGAGTTACTCTGTTAAACCAATTTGAAGGAGCCTTAATATTCAACAGGTTAGGGTGGTTATTAGGCTATTAGCGTGGAAATAGATGGTTTCAAAATCATTCAAATTTTCAATGAGATGACTCCAATCATAGCTGAGTTCTAATTTAGTCACGTTAAGAGACATTGAGCAAGAAAAAACAACATCACACCACACACAATTAGCAACTGACATATATTCAACCCACACATCAAGTTTCATAAAGCGTAATTCAGGCAAATAATTATTCAATTGCTGGACACCATATATATGACCAAACATCCACCAAAGACCAACAAGATCACATAAGGCCGTGAGTTCATGTATTTCGTTTATGTGTTCAACATACTTCTTTGGGATCACAAATCTTACAGATTCATACAAAAGCCATAGATAGTCAGAGGGATAGGTAAGATAATACCTCGATACATGGGTTTTATTTTCTATTTTCATTTTCATACAAAAATCAAGAGTCATGCTTGGACAGATCCAAGTTGTGTTTTGCATCAACCTAGTCGAAACTGGGGTTTTGTTCAGCGTGAATCCATCAGGATCCAGGTCAAGAAAGATACCATCGGAAGCCCCTCTAGCTGTAACACCCCAAATCCGTAGGACTCGGAGTGTTACTGGCTAGGATCTCACAATGGATCCTGACCCTAGCCTGACAACAAGTTCACTGAATCTTACAACAAGTCACCGATAGATTAAATACAAAACATCAAACTGTTATAAAAGTATCAAAAGGTTTATACAACGTTGTTGAGTACAAACAAAACATAACGTATATACATGATCAAAATACCCCGTAACCCACGAGTATGACCCCAGTGTACGGAGCCCTCAGCAGATCACCCACTCTGGATCACTCTGCAGTTCCCCTAACCTGCAAAAGATCTACAACACGGTATAAAACCGTTAGCTAACCATACACAAATATAGGAATATGCTAGAGCACAAACACACATCAGAAATCTTAACACATCATCATGCTTTCACACATTTACCAGGTTCATTATCTTTATGAAGTCCAACAATCAACTCATATATTATATATATATATATATATATATATATATATATAATATATATATATATATATATATATATATATATATATATATATCCATATAAACATAAGTGACACGAGGAATATAACCCTCGCCTCTGGGTACTTTAACCAGCTGGAATGGTGCCTGGAACACCTCCCCGTGTACCCTAAGGGAATGGAGAGTGCCCGAACCGTTTACCAGGTCTGGCCTGACCACAGAGAACCCCAAACTCCCAGCGGGATGAATGGAAAAGTTGTCACAGCCCTACAATGGGCAATCAATACATCATAGGTCGGTGACCATCATAACACATGCTATAAACATATAACACACACCACTCATGCACAACATCCTATAAAGGAATGGCAACTAAGTAAGTCCCACGGACTTACCTCAACCTCGGGAGTCTTAGACTCAAACTCAAACTGCTCCGCTCTGGAGATCAACACAGCCTAAACAAGGTATAACACATATATAACACTCATATCCATAACAGGGGTCACACCTAGACCCAAGGGATCCATAAGGATCATATTCCAACTCGTAAACCTCAAAGCCGTAACCGGCATAAACGATACCGTACTCAACCTCATTTGTAACACCCCAAATCCGCGGGACTCAGGGTGCTATGGGCGAGACCTCACAATGGGTCCCGACCCTTAGCCTGACAACAATTTCACCGGACCTTCCAACAAGGCACAAATAAAGGCAAAACTCGAAAACGTTTATAATGTATGCGAGACACGAAATGTAACAAATACAAAGTGGAAACTCAGTCGAGTCCTCAAAACAACACAACCCCGATCCGAAAGTCTAAAACGTATAACAACATTCCAAACAAACGATATAAAACATAACCCCAAAAACGCTCCGTCCTATAATGTACGGATACCCCGGCTGTCCACTCCTCCGCCTCACTCGGTGGCATCCCTAACCTGCAAGTCATCTACACAAACGGTTTAAAACCGTTAGCTCATATTCTAAGCATTAGAAAAGCGATGAAGGCACAAACACATATATAACACAAAACATAAATCACACAAGTCCGGTTTATTATCTTTTTATTATTAAGTCGTATCCCGTTCTAATTCAACTTCTGTTGTGACACGAGAACCACCGTGGTCTCGCCCTGGTCCCCCCTTCCGGCGAGAATGGTGTGAGAGCCCTTTCCTTTCGGACCGAGATCGGACCATAGCCGAGATTGGCTTTGGCCGAGATTGGCCTTACCGCCCCCGCGGGCACGTATGCCGCCCCTGCGGGTTCCCGCCCTGCGGCCCTGTGATCCGCCCCTGCGGTTTACGGCGGCTGCAGCCGGTTTTGTTGACTCCTTGACCCGTGCTTTACCTTCCTCTTCGTTTCTTCTCTTACCTTGCTGAGCAAGGGTTTCATTCCATTTCTCATTCCACTCCAGCCCTCATTACGTCCTTCTTTTCTTCTTCATCCCTTCCCTTGATCTTGCTTGAGTTTCTCTTGAAGTTGTGCTTGAGTTTGGTGCTTTGGTTGTGGTATGTATGTTGCTGAGCTTCAGAGGCCAGCTGAGAATTTGTTCTGTACTTCCTTGGGTGATCACAACAGTGGAGGTGAGCTCCTTGCTTCTCCTTCCTTCCTTTCTTTCTTGTCTTTCTTCCCTTGAGCTTAGGTTTAGATGTATGTTGATCATAGGATGATGTTTGAATGTGTAGTTATGTGTATGTGTATGAATCTGGAAGAGTAAACGTGGTTTGATCAAGTGAAGAACCGAAGAGAAGCGCAAAGTGCCTTCTGCACTGTCGCCGCCCCGCGGCCAAGAGCCACCGCCCCCGTGGATACCGTGCCACAGCGCCTGCGTCGTGCCAGCGGCGTGCCTGCGCTTGCCTGCGTTCAGTGTCACCGCCCCTGCGGCTTCCACCTTCCGCGCCTGCGGTGATCTTCCGCCCCTGCGGTCTTAGTTCACGCAGGTGCGTGTTGTCCCGGACTACCTATAGTTAAGTAGTTTCCTTTCCTTTCTAGTACGAGGGAACTAGTATCATGCTAGGATTCGGATGACGAGTATGATATAGTTATGCCGGTTACGGCTTTGAGGTTTACGAGTTGGAATTGATCCCTTATGGATCCCTTGGGTCTAGGTGTGACCCTGATAGGATTGTGACCTGTGTGTGTGCCTTGTATAGGTTGTGTTGTCCTCCAGTTGGAGTGGACGTTTCTGGGTTTTGCTCGTAGCGAGATACTTCTGAGATTGAGGTAAGTCCATAGGACTTACTTAGCTGCCATCCTTATATTGGATGTGTGCATGAGTGGTGTTTGTTATATGCTTTATAGCATGCTTCATGTTGGTCACCGACCTATGTTATATTGACCGCCCATTGTAGTGGTTGTGACAACTTACCCTTTCATCCCGTAGTGGAGTCTGGGAAGTTCTCTGTACGCTAGCTAGACTTGGTATACGGGAAGGTGTGCTGATACCACTCCAGCTAGCTATTGCACGCAGAGGCGAGGATTATATTCCTCGTGTCACTTATTTTCATATACTGATTTATATACTCCTGTGTGTTTAACGTTATAAAGATAATAAACCGGGTAAATGTGTGATATCATGTTGATGTGTTATTGTTTATATGATGTGTGGTTGTGCTCTTGCCTATCTTATATTTGTGTATGGTTAGCTAACGGTTTTATACCGTGTTGTAGATCCTTTGCAGGTTAGGAGAACTGCAGAGTGATCCGGAGGGGTGATCTGCTGAGGTTCCGTACACAGGGCGTACTCGTGGGTTTTGGGTTATTTATATTGTACGGATTTATGTTTGACTTTTGTACTCAGCAGTACTGTGTATTACTTTTGATCAGTATATATATATATACATCAGTTTTATGTTTTGTTTTAATCTATCAGTGCCTTGTTGTAAGATTCAGTGAAGTTGTTGTCAGGCTAGGGCCAGGATCCATTGTGAGATCCTAGCCCAGTAGCACTCCGAGTCCTACGGATTTGGGTGTTACAAAGTTGGTATCAGAGCCCAGGTTGACAACAATGGCACTAGTAATCTGCAATAAAGTTCGAATAGATAAATAAACAGAACCCGAAAGGGGTCTGACTTTTCAAAAGGTTTTGGTTTTGAAATGAGTACAAATGTTTTGGGATATCGTGTACGTGAACCATCGCCCCTCTGAAGATCTCGACAGTATAGATATATATAGATATTCTGTTGTGATTGATCTGTGATATATCTATACATATGGCATATATATAGCCTTCTAAGATAGGTTTACGTCCTCTGCAGATGGTTCAGACTAGAGCCTTACCTGCAGCTGGGCGAGGTAGAGGTAGACCCCCTCTAGGTAGAGGACGAGGTAGAGTTCCTGCTGTTGATCCACGCGCAGCAGAGGAGATACATGAGGAGGTTGCTGAGAGCGCCGTTCCTGAGACTGGGAACGGGGCAGCTGAGAGACAGGGGCCACAGAGAGCCCAGTCTGGTGAGTCTGATCGCGTCTCTATGGGTAGATCAGAGTTTCAGGATTATATCAGACGAGTAGAGGAGGCTGCCAGAGCCGGTAGGCGTGCCCCAGATTTACAGGCACAGGAGGGACCATCTGAGAGGTCCCACACTGTTACTCAGGTACCTGCCTGCTGCTGAGATTGCTAGAGCACCGGAGGAGCATAGAGGGCCTAGACCAGATACCTGGTTGAAGGCATTTCATCAGATGGGTGTACCCCCTTTCACTGGGAAAGTGGGGCTAGAGGTGGAGCTGTGGATAGGACATGTAGACTCAGCTCTGGAGTCTATTAGATGTCCAGCTGACAGGCAGATTGAGCTGGTGCAGACCTTGTTCAGAGATCTGGCACAACACTGGTGGAGGTCTGTACGAGTCCAGGTTACTAGCTATGAGCAGATGAGGACTCTGATCCGAGAGCGTTTCTGCCCTGCCTCTCTGAGGAGGGAGAAACTGCGAGATTTTGTGGAGGCTGGGTTCGAGGATGTACCAGTCTCTGAGGCTATCAGGAGGTTTCAGGAGGAGCTGGCCTTACTGGGACCAGCTGCACCTGCTGCAGACCAGCACGTTTATCTCTTTTCCCGACGACTGAGGGATACTACCCGGACCTACATGGCGGGATTTCACTGTGAGACTCTCACAGATTATCAGGACAGAGCTTCCGATTATGAGAGGGAGCGAGCTGGACAGAGGAGAGCTTCTCAGACCGGAGGGTCTGAGAAGAGGCAGCGTACAGGGCAGACCAGTGGTACTGGTGGTTCTGCTAGTGGTTGGCGTGGTCAGAGACGCCAGAGTCAGCCTTCATCTGCGCCGGTTGCAGAGAAGGGACGTCAGTGCTTTAACTGTGGAGATCCAGGGCATATGAGGCCAGAGTGTACGAGGCCATTGGTGACTTGCTACACCTGTGGTAGGCAAGGTCACCGAGCTGTTTATTGCCGCCAGGGCGGAGCGTCATCTCAGCAGGGTTCTTCTCCTGCTAGTGCAGCGGGAGGTGGGCAGAGGCCACCTCAGCAGCAGCAGACTCAGGGACAGCAGAGAGTCCCAGATCGCCCTACGACTCAGGGATCTGCTCCTGGGCCGAGTAGAGGCAGAGGTCGTGGTGGGGGCACCACTGATACCAGAGGCCCACAGGGTCGTGTTTTTGAGGTGAGGAGTGCAGAGGAGCCAGCTGCACCTACTGCTACAGGTACCATTCTGATTCATGGTTTACCTGTTAGAGTTTTATTTGATACTGGTGCTACGCACTCTTTTATTTCTGATGCCTGTGTAGAGCGTCTTGGGTTAGATACAGTTGAGGGTATGCCTTTTATTATAGGGTTACCCGATGGTGGTAGGGTCAGAGGTACCCGTGAGATTCACGGTTGTCCCATTTCTGTAGGGACCCGTGTGTTACTAGTTGACTTCTTTGTCATGCCATTAGAGCATGAAGAAGTCATTCTAGGTATGGACTGGATGGATAGACACTCTGCAGTCTTAGATGTAGGTAGGAGGACTGTTACCCTCTCTACCGAGTTAGGCCAGATAGAGGTTTTCCGAGGTTGGGACCTTGGAAAGACAGGTACAGTTATCAGCGCCATACGAGCAGCTAGATTGATTGCACAGGGTTGCGAGGCCTTCTGGTGTTATGCCATGAAGGAGGGGGAGAGTCCAGCGTTAGAGGATATCCCAGTTGTTTGTGAGTATACAGATGTTTTTGCTGAGCCGTCCAGTTTGCCGCCTCAGAGGAGTGTGGATTTCAGTATCGAGTTGGAGCCTGGTACTAGACCCATCTCGAAGGCCCCATACCGGATGGCGCCTGTCGAGATGCTGGAGCTGAAGAAGCAACTCGAGGAGTTGGCTGAGAAGGGCTTCATTCGCCCTAGCGTGTCCCCTTGGGGAGCACCTGTCCTCTTCGTACGGAAGAAGGACGGATCACTGAGGTTGTGCATAGACTACAGAGAGCTGAACAAGGTGACCATCAAGAACAAGTATCCACTGCCGCGCATTGATGATTTGTTAGATCAGTTACAGGGAGCTACTGTGTTCTCCAGGATTGACCTGCGTTCCGGGTATCACCAGCTGAGGGTGAGGGAGCAGGATGTGCACAGGACAACATTCCGGACCAGATATGGCCACTACGAGTTTGTAGTGATGCCATTTGGGCTTACGAATGCCCCAACCGTCTTTATGGAGTTGATGAACAGTATCTTCATCGACTTCCTGGATCAGTTTGTAGTGGTCTTCATTGATGACATTCTGGTATACTCTCGCAGTGGAGAGGAGCATGCAGGACATCTGAGGACTGTATTGCAGGTTTTGCGGGATAGAGAACTTTATGCTAAGTTCTCTAAGTGTGAGTTCTGGATGCCAGAGGTAGCATTCCTGGGTCATGTGGTTTCAGCTGAGGGGATCAAGGTGGATCCAGCGAAGATTGAGGTTGTAGCAGCTTGGACGACACCGACGAACGTCAAGGAAGTACGTAGTTTCCTTGGCCTAGCCGGTTATTACAGACGCTTCGTGGAGGGTTTTTCTGTGATTGCCCGTCCACTGACGAGTTTGCTGAGGAAGACTACCAGATTTGTGTGGTCTGATCAGTGCAGGCAGAGTTTTGAGGAGTTGAAGAGGCGTTTGACTTCTGCTCCTATTTTGGCACAGCCAGAGGGTACTGAGGATTTTGTGGTTTACAGTGATGCATCCAAGCTAGGCTTGGGATGTGTTTTGATGCAGCGAGGCAGAGTTATTGCTTATGCGTCTCGACAGTTGAAGACGTATGAGGAGAACTACCCGACTCATGATCTGGAGTTGGCAGCGGTAGTTCATGCACTGAAGATCTGGAGACATTACCTGTATGGTGCTACATGTCAGATCTTCACAGACCATAAGAGTCTGAAGTATATCTTCACGCAGCGGGAATTGAATAACCGCCAGCGTAGGTGGCTCGAGCTGATCAAGGATTTTGATCTAGAGATCCTGTATCATCCGGGGAAGGCGAACGTTGTCGCCGACGCCCTGAGCAGGAAGACGCCTCGAGAGCAGGCGATTGCGAGGCTGACAATTCAACATCAGTTGCAGAGGGATCTGATCTGGTTAGAGTTGGACATTCAGTTTCCTGATGAGGGTGCCCAGCTACGTACTTTAGAGGTTCTTCCTGATCTGTTGGATGAGATCCGACAGAAACAGGAGACCTGCCCGACTTTACAGAGGATCAGAGATAGGATGTCTCGAGATGAGGCACCCCAGTTTCTGCTTGGAGCAGATGGAGTTTTGAGGCGCCGCGGTCGCGTCTGTGTACCTGCTGATACAGAGTTGAGGCAGAGGATTTTACAGGAGGCTCACTGTACACCTTACTCTGTACATCCAGGTACGAGTAAGATGTATCAGGATTTGAGACGTTCATACTGGTGGGGAGGGCTGAAGCCCGATGTAGCCAGATTTGTAGCTCAGTGTGCGACCTGCCAGCAGGTCAAGATCGAGCATTTCAGACCTGGAGGTGAGCTCCATCCACTTCCTGTTCCACAGAGGAAGTGGGAGGACGTCACCATGGATTTTGTGACCGGACTGAGGCTGAGCCGGAGTTTTGATGCCATATGGGTTATAGTAGACAGATTGACGAAGACGGCACGTTTTATTCCTATCAGGGAGACGTGGCTGGTGAGCAGATTAGCAGAGAAGTACACTAGGCAGATAGTGAGACTCCATGGTGTACCGAGGACGATCGTCTCAGACAGAGATGGGCGATTTACCTCGAGATTCTGGCAGCAGATTCAGACTGCCTTGGGGACGAATTTGCACTTCACGACTGCGTTTCATCCTCAGATAGATGGTCAGTCAGAGAGGACCATTCAGACCCTGGAGGATATGTTGCGAGCTTGTGTGTTGGATTGGGGGCAAGTGTGGACAGATCATCTCCCACTTGTTGAGTTCTCCTACAACAACATCCGGCATGCATCTATTGGGATGGCCCCATATGAGGCAATGTATGGACAGAGATGTCGTACCCCGTTATGTTGGGATGAGTAGAGCAGTGTCAGCGGTTTAGCACCTTATCAGATTGAGGATGATATGGCTCGGGTAGCATTGATCAGAGAGCGTATGCTGACAGCACAGAGCCGCCAGAAGTCTTATGCTGACAGGAGGCGTAGAGAGTTCAGGGTTGGAGCCCATGTGTGGCTGAGAGTGTCCCCGACACGAGGTGTTAGGCGTTTTGGCATTAAGGGGAAGTTGAGTCCCCGATATGTCGGACCGTTCGAGATTCTGGATCGGGTTCGGAGTGCAGCTTACAGGTTAGCCTTGCCTCCGAGATTAGAGGGTGTTCACCCTGTATTTCATGTGTCTCAGCTGAGGGAGTACATACCAGACCCGAGACACATTGTGAGTTATGAGGATTTGGTGGTTGAGCCGGACCACACTTTTGTTGAGCATCCGATTGCAGTCCTAGAGCGAGGTATGAGACACCTGCGTTCGAAGGACATCCCTATGTTGAGGATACAGTGGTCGAGACGAGGACCTGAGGAGGCTACATGGGAGACTGAGGATAGTATTCAGAGGAACTATCCAGAGTTTTATGCAGAGATAGGTGCACCAGTAGGATCACCGAGTAGATCTTAGTACTACCTTGGTGAGTCTTATATGCTTACATGCTTATATGTTGTGATATGTTTATTTCATGCTAGCCTTGATGTGATTATGATCTTACTAGATCTTGTTATGCTAGTATGATTTCCTGTTTATAGCTGGAGATGGTTCTTTCCTCCATGCTATTGTGATACGGTTAGGATTTAGCTGGAGATGGTTCTTTCCTCCATGCTATTTTGATGGACATAGTAGTGCCGGAGATGTACTTCCTCCATGCCTTTCTGTTATGTTATGATACGGCTAGAGATGTGCTTCATCTATGCCTTGTGATATGTTTATGGTTTGGCTAGAGAAGGTTTTCCTCTAGGCCCTGAATAGTATAGTTTACTGCTGGAGTTGATGTTTCCCTCCATGCTTGTGTTTGAGGTTATAAAGAGTGTTACCTCGGCTTCTGAGTCCGAGTGGTTTGAGGACCTTGCAAGTTTCGGGACGAAACTTGTTTTTAGGGGGGTGAGATGTGAGAGCCCTTTTCTTTCAGACCGAGATCGGACCATAGCCGAGATTAGCCTTGCCGCACCCGCGGGCACGTATGCCGCCCCTGCGGGTTTCCGCCCCTGCGGCCCTTTGATCCGCCCCTGCGGTTTACGGCGGCTGCAGCCGGTTTTGTTGACTTCCTTGACCGTGCTTTACCTTCTTACCTTACCTTCTCTTACCTTGCTGAGCAAGGGTTTCACTTCTTCACTTCACTTCTCCACCTACCTACGTCCACCTTGCTTATCCTTCTTCCCTTGTGAGCTTGTTCTTGTTTCCTTGGAGTTAGCTTTGGAAGTGTACTTGTGGTGGTTGTGTGCTGATGCTAGTGTGTGTTTTGCTGTGCTTGGAAGCCAGCCTTGGTGTTTGATGATCCTCCCTGCAGCCTATAACCTTATGCAGTGGTGAGTGCTTGTTCTTCTCCTTCTCTTCTTCTTTGATTCCATCTCTTTAGCCTTAGGTTTAGATGTATGTTGATCCTAGTTTGATGTTGGAACGTTTATGTATATGTTTGTATGTGGTTTTGGATGATTGAAGACGTAATTGATCAAGTGACGAGCCGAAGAGAAGCTGCGAAGTGTCGTTCTGCACCGTCCCCGCCCCCGCAGCTACCGTGCCATAGCGCCTGCGGCGTGCCAGCAGCGTGCCTGCGCTTGCCTGCGTTCTGTGTCACCGCCCCTGCGGCTTCTACCTACCGCGCCTGCGGGTGACCCTTCCGCCCCTGCGGTCTTAGTTCACGCAGGTGCGTGTTGTCCCGGAACTACTTATAGTCAAGTAGTTTCCTTTCCTTTCTAGTACGAGGGAACTAGTATCATGCTAGGATTCGGATGATGATGAGTATGGTATAGTTATGCCGGTTACGGCTTTGAGGTTTACGAGTTGGAATTGATCCCTTATGGATCCCTTGGGTTTAGGTGTGACCCTTTGTGTGTTATAGGATTGTGATATGTATCTGTGTGCCTTGTATAGGATGTGTTGTCCTCCAGTTGGAGTGGACGTTTCTGGGATTTGCTCGTAGCGAGATACTTCCGAGATTAAGGTAAGTCCATAGAACTTACTTAGCTACCGTCCTTATATTGGATGTGTGCTTGAGTGGTGTGTGTTATATGTTTTATAACATGTGTTATTGTGGTCACCGACCTATGTTATATTGACCGCCCATTGTAGTGGATGTGACAACTTACCCTTTCATCCCGTAGTGGAGTCTGGGAAGTTCTTTGTACGCTAGCTAGACTGGGTATACGGGAAATGTACTAATACCACTCCTTACGGTATACGGGAAGATGCGCTGATACCACTCCAGCTAGCTATTGCATGCAGAGGCGAGGATTATATTCCTCGTGTCACCTATTTTCATATACTGATTTATATACTCTTGCATGTTTAACGTTATAAAGATAATAAACCGGGTAAATGTGTGATATCAGGTTGATGTGTTATTGTTTATATGATGTGTGGTTGTGCTCTTGCCTATCTTATATATGTGTATGGTTAGCTAACGGTTTTATACCGTGTTGTAGATCCTTTGCAGGTTAGGAGAACTGTAGAGTGATCCGGAAGGGTGATCTGCTGAGGATTCCGTTCACAGGGCGTACTCGTGGGTTTTGGATTATTTATATTGTACGGATTTATGGTTGACTTTTGTACTCAACAGTACTGTGTATTACTTTTGATCAGTATATATATATACATCAGTTTTATGTTTTGTTTTAATCTATTAGTGCCTTGTTGTAAGATTCAGTGAAGTTGTTGTTAGGCTAGGGTCAATATCCATTGTGAGATCCTAGCCTAATAGCACTCCGAGTCCTACGGATTTGGGGTGTCACACTATGCCATATCTACTTTTGACTAGAACGATCAAAAATCCCAAAACAACAACTCATAGTTTCTATACAAAATTTCAAAGGTGCCTTCATGCACACACCAATTCCTATACTTAGCCAAATTTCTTCTCTCTTTTAAAATAGAGTTTGTACCCTGCTTCATGACTTCATAAGTTCAAATCTAACCGTTGAGTCGTTCCCAAGTTTTAATACAACAAACTACATACTATCCTCAACAACATATCAAATATCTTAAAAGATAATTCATTCATACCTAAATCTAGCTCCAAAGCTAGGTCAAGAAGCCTCTCATCCTTAACATTCATCCTTAGTAATTTTCGTTCATATTCTATGTCCAAATAGATTTTATATCCCTTAAATAAATACTAAGATATTCAACCCTATAAATCTCAATCACTTAAACTCAACCTACACAAGTTAGTCTCCAAATGCCAACAAGCTATTAAGTTCACAATCCTATAAACATGGGTCGTATCCTAGAAATATAAACTTGGGCTATTTAAAGTAATTATGGAAATTCTGGGCATGTCTCACAACCCTAGAAAGTTTGGATCATTAACTGTCAATATAAAGTTGGGCCATTTTCTGTAATTTTTCAGTCATGGGCATAATTGCAAATTTTAGAAATATGGGTCATAACATAAATAGAAAGTATTGGATTGAAACTGTAATTATACCCAAAGTTGGTCAATCCCGCGTTGACTAGGGTTAGGGCTTGGAGAAGGCCGGCGGCGGCGTGGGACTCGTCCGGGCGGCAGGAGACACGGCGGTCGATGGAGGTGCCGGATATGGAGTCACCGGCGAGGCACGAGTCCGGGGTCCCTCTAGCTTCTCACACTGCGCCGGCTCGCGTCAAGGGAGGTTGAGCGGCGAAATTCCTGTCGGGTCGATTCCTGGCGGCTGGAGGCAACGACAGTCAACGGACGGGTCGGATCTGGGCTCATCGGCTCTCGGCGCGTCCCGTGGTGGTTCGATTGACGCTCAGGCTTGGTTTGGTTTGATGCTTGCGGCTAGGGCTCGATGTCTACGAAAGGGTTCGATTCAGCACACTACGGCTTCGCTGGTACGAGGCGCGGGTCCGGAACTGTTCGGCGCCGCGAACCCAGGGGTTCCATGTGGTTGCCGGTGGTCTTGGTAGTCGGAAGTAGTGACCGGAAAATCGGTTAGGGTTAGGCTAGGGTTTAGAGGTTAGGGAAGAACAATGATATCGGGATTAGTATTGCGGGGATTAGTTTTACGAGTTTAAACCAATTCTGATATATTACTGATTCAAACAAAATCCCGATTTAATTTATTTATTAAATTACGAATACCTTTATTTTTATTTTAATCAACCAACTTGATCTCGGTAAATTCAAAATTTAATTTCCGAATAAGTTGATTTATCGCTAAATTAATCGAACCCTATAACTCGGAAATTAAACAACTACTAAGATTCTAGATCGGATACTCCAAAATTTGATTTGAACCAATATAAGTTGGTTTTTGTTCAATTTAAATCCGATAACTCTATCGGTTTCGGAATAAAAATTCCGATTATTAAATCAGTCACCTCTAAAAATAAGTTTCGTCCCGAAACTTAAAACAATAAAGATCATACACATTCCCAGAATAATAAGCATGTATCCAACAGTAACCTTCAAGCATACGAGCAACACATATCCAAAATCAACACCAATAAACACATATAAACACACAAAAAAAATATACAAATAGTCACATATCCGATCACTAACCCGCCAGTCCAGGGGTCGAAACAATATCAGCATATCGCTTCGAGTAATTACTCATAATGCTATCCTCGGTCTTCCACGTAGCCTCATCTACTCCCCGTCTAGACAACTAGATCCATAACATAGGAATCTCTTTATACCGCAAACGTCTAGTACTTCTCTCTAAGATAACTATCGAGTACTCTATGAAGGTGTGATCCGGATCGATAATCAAGTTCTCATAACTGACTATATGTCTCGGATCTGGTATGTACTCTCTCAACTGAGATACGTGAAATATTGGGTGTATGCCCTATAGTGCAGGTGGTAGCGCTAGTCGGTAAGCTACCTCCCCTACCCTCTCCAAAATTTCGAATGGTCCGACATATCGGGGACTCAATATTCCCTTAATGCCGAAGCGCCGTACGTCCCGTGTAGGCGACACTCTCAGCAAAACCTGAGATCCAACCCTGAACTCCAAAGGTCTACGCCGCTTATCAGCGTAAGATTTCTAACGACTCTGTGCTGCCAACATACGCTCTCGGATTTGAGCAACTCAAGCTATATCATCTTGTATCTGCTCAGGGGCAACTCCCCCTGTTCTATGATGTTCAATCTTGACCTGCTGACAGGTTGAACACTGGGCAACGTATCTAGTCACATCTGGCTTCAAGCCACCCACCAATAAGAACGTCTCAAATCTCGGTACATCTTACTAGTACCTGGATGTACCGAGTAAGGTGTAGCATGAGCCTTCTGTAAGATCTTCTGTCTCAAATCCTCGTCCGTCGGTACACATAGACGCCCTTGGCGTCTCATCACTCCATCGCCTTCAATAACAAATTGTGGGGCATCATCCCGGTTCATCCTTTCCCGGATCCTGGCCAATGTCGGACAAATCTCCTGCTTCTGTCGGATCTCGTCCAACCGGTCAGGTAGTAACTCCAACGTACCCAAATGACCGTCAGTATCCGGAAACTGTATACCAATCTCAAATCTCGCTAAATCCCGCTGCAACTCAAGTTAAGCTGTCAAATGAGCTATCGCTCTCTCCCGTGGTGAAACACTCAGCGGGTAAACCCTTTTTCAACTAACTCCTCTAACTGCTTCTTGAGCTCTAACAACTAAATAAGCGTCGTACGGTATAGATCCTTCGAGATCAGTCTCGTACCACGCTGTATCTCAATACCGAAATCCACATTCCTCCGTGTCGGTAATCCGGGAAAGTCATCCTTGAATACCTCAATGAACTCACACACACTACTAGTATATCGTCCAATCCATCCCCAAGATGACATCCTCATGCACTAAATGCATGACCGTGAAATCAGCTAGCCAATCCCGACAATTCGTTTTCCCTTAGGTGATGAGATCTCACCTTAGAGCATATACAAGTGTTATCCATTCTATTAGTTTATGTGACATCACTAACCTACTATGGTTTCCTTGACGATGTCTTACTGCTATAACTCATCCCCTTTTGTGAAAACACACCATTAGCCCAAGTTAGACAAACGCTTCTCTTTTAGTGCAAGAGATCTAAACTTCTCAGACTCCACTTACGTCATCCCTCCGATAATTTCGTGCTCAACTGGTACTTCATGATGACTTGTCCGCGCATTCATTCAAATACTATAACATGAGTTTTTGCCTTCTCACGGTTCCTCTATATCATCCCCTGATGTTGGTGTCTTAAGTCCTTCGACTATAAGCACCATTAATTGACCTCGCTTCCTACCTAAGGTTCTTTTCATTGATCTCGTGTTCTTGAAGAATTTAATCCCCATTCTCGTTTATGAACTTAAGACTCTCTCACTGCACTCTATAGCTTCCATCAAGATGCATCCTTAGTCGAATGACTATGCCTTAATTAGAAGGTTCTGGTATAACACCGGGTGTCACTCTCCTAAAATTCTCTTCTTCTACCTCTACTGCAGCTCATGTACTGGTGACTCGTATATAACGTTGCGATCTCGTTCTCTCCTGTCTAACGGGCTTCTCTACATCCACGCCTCCTAATTGTAGGAGTCATATCTCTACCACAACCGGTAGGGTGGAAGAGGTAGACAACCTCTATCTCAACCTATAAGGGTCGTTAACCTAGTGCGTCCCATCTAAACGAAGTATCAAGCTAAGATCAAAACATAACCTTCACTAAATAAAACGGGTCATCTGTACGGAATTATAGAAACTAAAATTAAATCCGGGAACTAACTAACTCAAGTCCAAAAGTCCATCTACACTACGCCGTTGAGATCCGCGGAGAGTGGTGGTGGTTTTCATACTGACTATCCCAACCCGACTATGCAAGATTTAAAAACAAAAATTCATTTTGAAAATTCAGATCCCTTGTGGGCTCTGTTTATTTATTTGGCCTCTTAATAGATTGCGAGTGTCATTGTTGTCAACCTTACCTCTAATACCATATGTAACACCCCGAATTCTGAGAACCCGAAATGCAACTGTTTAGGCCCTCACAATGGGTCCCGACCTAAGCTGAACAACAACGTAACTAGAATCTTACAACAAGGCACAAAAAGAAACCGATAAAACTAAAATATATTTTATTATGCATGACTCAAAAAGGGAGAACATCATCAGCCGTCCAAAAGAGATAAACAACTAAGAAAAGAAAGAAAGATCCCAAACACCTCCCAAATGAAACTCAAAAGAACAAATATGAAAACCCCCGGCTGACCACACTCTCCGGCTCCCTCAACAACGGCTAACCTGCAAGGTCGACAACATCGGTTTTCACCGTTAGCTAACAATCACTATATCAACATATCTATGTAGCACAAACACACATCAAGGATAATAAATACATCACATAAAAAAAACATAAACCGATTTTTATCTTTTCATTAAGTGATTCACTTTTATTAGTTCAACTTCATTTGTGGCACGAGAATCCCATCGACCCTCGCCTCTGTCCCCGTAAACCAACCGGAATGGTTCCAATGCATATCTACCGTATACCGTATGGACTGGTCGCAGAGAACCTCCCAGCATCTTACAACACTGGGCAGCGATGCCACGACCCATTATCATACACTTGGGTCTAATTAAATTATCTCGTCGTTATAATCAATTTCCATTAAAACTATAAACACACACCACAACATAGCATACACTCATATAGTATCATTAGCTAAGCAAGTCCATAAGACTTACCTGAATTAGTTCGACATCCAAACTTGCTAAAACTTGATTCGAACGTAAATGATATCAGAACCTGATCAAGACGGAAAACGCCTTAACAACACAATTCTATCACTTATAAAGCTTCTAGAAGATTTCTAGACTAACTATGCCATATCTACTTTTGACTAGAACGATCCAAAATCCCAAAACAACAACTCATAGGTTCTATACAAAATTTCAAAGGTGCCTTCATGCACACACCAATTCCTATACTTAGCCAAATTTCTTCTCTCTTTTAAAATAGAGTTTGTACCCTGCTTCATGACTTCATAAGTTCAAATCTAACCGTTGAGTCGTTCCCAAGTTTTAATACAACAAACTACATACTATCCTCAACAACATATCAAATATCTTAAAAGATAATTCATTCATACCTAAATCTAGCTCCAAAGCTAGGTCAAGAAGCCTCTCATCCTTAACATTCATCCTTAGTAATTTCCGTTCATATTCTATGTCCAAATAGATTTTATATCCCTTAAATAAATACTAAGATATTCAACCCTATAAATCTCAATCACTTAAACTCAACCTACACAAGTTAGTCTCCAAATGCCAACAAGCTATTAAGTTCACAATCCTATAAACATGGGTCGTATCCTAGAAATATAAACTTGGGCTATTTAAAGTAATTATGGAAATTCTGGGCATTTCTCGCAACCCTAGAAAGTTTGGGTCATTAACTGTCAATATAAAGTTGGGCCATTTTCAGTAATTTTTCAGTCATGGGCATAATTGCAAATTCTAGAAATATGGGTCATAAACATAAGTAGAAAGTATTGGATTGAAACTATAATTATACCCAAAGTTGCTCAATCCCGCGTTGACTAGGGTTAGGGCTTGGAGAAGGCCGGCGGCGGCGGCGTGGGACTCGTCCGGGCGGCAGGAGACACGGCGGTCGATGGAGGTGCCGGATCTGGAGTCACCGGCGAGGCACGAGTTCGGTGGTCCCTCTAGCTTCTCAGACTGCGCCGGCTCGCGTCAAGGGAGGTTGAGCGGCGAAATTCCTGTCGGGTCGATTCCTGGCGGCTGGAGTCAACGACAGTCAACGGACAGGTCGGATCTGGGCTCATCGGCTCTCGGCGCGTCCCGTGGTGGTTCGATGCTTGCGGCTAGGGCTCGATGTCTACGGAAGGGTTCGATTCAGCACACTACGGCTTCGCTGGTACGAGGCGCGGGTCCGGAACTGTTCAGCGCCGCGAACCCAGGGGTTCCATGTGGTGGCCGGTGGTGTTGGTAGCCGGAAGTAGTGACCGGAAAATCGGTTAGGTTAGGCTAGGGTTTAGAGGTTAGGGAAGAACAGTGATATCGGGATTAGCATTGCGGAGATTAGTTTTACGAGTTTAAACCAATTCTGATATATTACTGATTCAAACAAAGTTCCGATTTAATTTATTTATTAAATTACGAATACCTTTAATTTTATTTTAATCAACCAACTTGATCTCGGTAAATCCAAAATTTAATTTCCGAATAAGTTGATTTATCGCTAAATTAATCGGAACCCTATAACTCGGAAATTAAACAACTACTAAGATTCTAGATCGGATATTCCAAAATTTAATTTGAACCAATATAAGTTGGTTTTTGTTCAATTTAAATCTGATAACTCTATTGGTTTCGGAATAAAAATTCCGGTTATTACAGCTAAACCGACCACACACACGCGCTCGACTCCGTAAACGGATTTCGGGCTTCGGGCGGGCTTCAAGCTTTCTGGGTCATGACGAGATGGATTGGACTGATGGTGTTGGATTGGCCATTCAAGGCTATCATTTTGGGTCGACCTTGTAATGGGGTGCAGAAGCCAAACCAAATATCAATCACCTAATAAAAAAAGGAGTCGCATGCATCCTCTCATTTCACTACACCAACACAAAGACAAAATGTTTATTTTTCTTTCTAAGTTTTTTTTTTTGCAAAAACGAGAGTGATACACATAAATGGTTCGCCAAATTTCCACAGTCATTACGAGACTTGGATCTAGCACAAATTTTAACTGGGATTTGGAACACCATTTCAACCGTCGTAATCCGGGACATTTTCAGAATTAAGGACAGATTTCTCCTATCTCGACACTCAACACACTAACGGTACCTGTTTTTTCTCTTTTATGTTGTCTTAATAGTTTAATCGGAAGAATCCCCAAACAACATTCCTACAATCTTAATTTTGAAAAATGAAACTTTCTTTCGTAAAACTGTTACGCACTAACATTTTTTTGAGTTTTGCAGATTCATAATTCGAAGAAAATTATTGCCGGAAACACTATACTTTTCAAGCTACTAACAATTTTCTTGCAGGAACTTTGCATCACATCCGGAATTTTTTTTTAAAAAAAATCAATTGAGGAAAAAATCGATAAATCTTTTAAATTCGTTTTTCCATCATTCGATATGAAAATCGAAATAAATTCGTTCTTATACAGATTTTCAAACAAATATCATAATCGGTTTTTATTTGTAATTTTATCCGACTAAAATAAATTACAAAAACAATCCACTTATTCTTGGATTAAATTTTTGTGCAACGAAAATTTTGAAAATACTTGAACTGAATGAAAGTGACAATGACCTCATGAATAAGATACTTGACGGGACAGATTTAAGTCCCGAACTTGAAATTAAAAACGGCGAGGGTACGAGTGTTGGTAACCGACGTGAGCCGACGCCCCAAATTCAGTTTGAGAGGGATCTACCACCGGCTAACCTGGAAAGCTCGGGTCTAAGGGGAAATAACAACCCCACTCCTGCCCCCACATACTATAATGATGCCTAGCTCATTGAGCGCATGACTGAAACTTGAGAAGTTCGATGGAATGGGCTTCAAAACGTGGCAAAAGAAGAAAGTGTTCTTCCTAACCACAATGAAATTGGACAAGTACTTGAAGGAGTATAAATTCATATTCTCCCTTACAGGGACATGGAGCAAAGCCACCTTTAAGGCTTGGGTGCAAGGAGTCGACCTCTGTAAGAGTTGGATTATGAATAGTTTGGCTGACTCTTTGTACCAAGTGTCCAGAAAAGTTGGTACTAGTAAGGAGCTATGGACAACCCTAGAGAAGAAATACAAGTCTAAGGACGTTGGAACTAAAAAGTACACCATTGAAAATTCGGTAGACTCGAGGCCGAGATGGAACAAGCTGAAGAGATACAACTCTTAGCTCATGAGATTTTGGCCGAAGGGAGGTAGATATGTGAGACATTCCAAGTGGTGGACTTCATTGGGAAGCTCCCACCATCTTGGAAAGACTTCAAGCACTACCTTATGCATAAGACTAAGGATATGACCGATGAAGATTTCACGGTCAAGATGCGGGTGGAGTCAAGCAACCGCAAGGTTGATAGAGATCCACCTTCAAAAGCCAATGTCGTTGAGAATAAGACCAAGGCGTGAAACGCAAGTTCCAACCCCAAGTCAACAACTCATACAAGGCACTAGAAAAAAGTTTAGTGGACAATGTCACACATGTGGCAAGATGGGTCACAAAGCTACCAAATATCGTAGAAACAGTGATTTGCACAAGAACAAGGACAAGACTCAAGTCCACATGACTGAAGACAACCTAAAAGAAATTGATATGTAAACGATGGACTGGTCAAAACTTATGTAATGACAATCATCAAATTCAATAAACATAGTGTTTGTTTGCCTTTTACATCAAACGACCGTTCCTTATTCTCCACAATCAAACGACCGCTCAAGTCCACATGATGAATAGTTCAACACATTCCGTAGAGAATACGGGATTATTCATCAAACGACCGCTCCTTATTCTCCACAATCTAACGAAGTTTCGGAATGCAAAAACTGAACTCTGAAAGAGATGAAAATGCAATATGTGAGCATTCCACCTAGCCAATCTTTTCCAGCTATGTTTCTTCCCGTCTGACATATTCTCAATCCTATTTGTACCCTTACTTCTAACATTTTTTTCCCTTCCTACCATCAATCTACATACCCACTTTGCTCGTATTATCCCAGTTTCCCCCAAAATTATCTCCTTCCTTGGTATTCTCCATCTGATCACTCGCAATATTCTCATTACCAATCTATGGTTTTTTTAGAGCCTCGGAAAGGAGCTTAGGGTCTTCTTTTGGTTCACTATCTGACGTCTCCACAACTTCCAAGGATCCATCCAGTTTGCACTTTTGGAGTTCCTCTATCAACTTTTTTATCAACCTCCTAGTCTAATCCTCCTCCTTCCTTTGCCGCCTTCCCGTTTGGGCTCTCAGCTCGTCCCTATAGACTTGGAGATCTTTGGGCATACTCCCACTTGACACTCCAATTCAACATGACCTATTATTCCACATGTGTAGTAGAAGTTTGGCAGTCTTTCGTATCTCAGTTTTACACTCACCCTTTCATCCTCATACTCCAATATTACCCCTCTTCTTAGCGGTTTGGGGATATGAACCAAGGTCCTAATTCTTATATATTCAAAGCAGATTGCCATCCATCTCCAACTGTTCGACTTCCACCAATCCTCCAAACACTTCTCCAACTGCTTTAACAATACCCAACTTATTTGCAGTCATGGGGGCATCATAGATTTTGATCCAAAAAGGATTTTTTTTTTTCCAATGGTAATCTGTGATGTTTGCTCATTTCCAGGAATCTTAAGCTTCAGGAGTTGTTTGTCGAAAGACCAAGGTCCTCCATCCATAACTTTATCCTGATCCACTTTCGATACAAGTTGGAACGTCAAAAGGTTCTACTTTATTTCTCTGAATATGAATTCCCTCTTCAGTCTCCAAACACCTCTCATGGTAACCTATATATAAGGCAAACGTGTTGGACGGTCTCGTAATCAACGTTTCCACTAACATGAAGCACCCACCACTAGTTTCACCGGTGTTTGCCATAACCTAACAGGTCTTGCTTCTTCATCCGTTAGCATTATGTTTTTTTCGTTATTTCTTGTACTCGCTTTCTCCAACTGAAACGACTGCACTGAATCCAAAAAAAGAGAGAGACATACGGCTCACACAAGTATGTCCAGAGAGGGAAGATAACAGCGAAAGAAAGACAGTCAGAAACCAACACCGTTAGAAGATCGCTTCCCAAACCCTAGTCACTCTATCACTTAGATAATTAGTTATATGAATCTAATAAACATAGAGTTGAGTGATTGACAAATGCATCAATAATAGTATAATACTTTCTTAAGAAACTAAAATAATTTGTCATATTTAAATTTTTTAAAAACCCATTAAGTTACAATTGGTAGATAATAGTTGGCAAGCATTCAGTCTACAAAGACTTCTACGAATGCGAATATTTATTGCATCAATAAGTTTTCATAGTGATGTTTGAATTTGGACGCATATTTGTTATTTTTTTTCAAACTAATTTGATAATGATTGAAGTATAATGACACATTAACACCTAAATCTATCACCTAAATCTATGTGCGTATAATATAAGTGCGTAGACTTGAAATTGCATACCATATTTTGTACCGTTGTGTGTGACTTTTAATGTTTCTAGACCAAAAGAACCGGGGCAAATTCGGATTCCTGTAATATACGAGGTAGATTAGTTTTCTTTACGTTTTCGAATTTACTATTAAATGTGTACTAAATGTTCTTGAATTGAAACATATTTGGATTCGGGTAGGACTTTTTTTTCATTTTCTTTTACTATATTTGGGATATATGAGCACGAATTGGAACATTTTCTTTTACTAGATTTCAATAAGATTTTAAATTTGAATCATATCCTATCATACTCGCTTTTTTATGTTTTAAAGTATTTATCTTCTTGAAATATAGTTTTTGGACCGGATAAGCGGTTTGATTAAGCTTCAGTCCGTAACTCTAAACCAGGCACAGGACCTAAATTTTAAACCCAAATGAACCCGTAAGCTTGTTTATACCCACAACTTTATTTAAACGGACGCTTTGTCTAATATAAATGTTCCTTTAATATGGTATATAAGAAGGAAGGGATTTAAAATGTAACAATTGTGCCATAAAATAAATCTCTTACGTGGAAGTTAGTGATAAATTTTTTCTTAAAATTTTTTGGTTTTTTAAAAAAGTTATTACTAATTTATAATCTAAATAATTAAAAAAATCACACCAAACCTACCTAGTCAAACCTATACAGAGTTGTTTTTTTTATAAATCCATAGATTTTCCACTTATACGGAAGTTATTGATAATTATTTATCTAATTATTAAGATTCTCGAACGTAGAAGTGTGTAAATAATGATGTAGATGGCGGTCCATATTTATGATACATCCATTCACATTGAATATTTTATCCTTCTCTAAAGTCTAATCTAGTTCTTTTTTTCTCTAAACTAATAAAATATAAAAACAAATTCGTCATTTTTTTAATGTTGTCCGGACTTTATCGCTTCTTTTGCGAGTACTCTGTCTTTTGGTTATCATGTACATAAGCAACCCAGTAGGTTTAGGTATTATTATGAACAATGACACCGGAGGAGTGACGACCTAAACATTTATCAGTTGTTAGTCAAGTATTGTCTAGTAATATATGAGTCGAGCTCAGGCGCGCCCGTCTTTCTTGCCAAAAAAAAACATAATCCGAACAAATAGCACACATATTATACCTATAAGAAAATACAAGCTAACACATAGAGAGAAAAAATTCACATTTAAACTAATAATGTAAAATACTATAGGTTAACCGAAATTCATATAGGTTAAAGATCACATGAATGGTTCTTCGCGTGTTCAAGCGTGTTCAAGCGTATGAAGGCGTTAGGCCCGAACTCAGTGTACAAGTCTAGCGGACTTCCTTCTTAAGATTTTCAAGTGCAACCAAATGACTCGATTGATACTTGACGACATATCTTAATGCCGAATAGTTCAATCGGACGGACTATCAAAATTACGTGAGATTCATCACACGTCCAGAAGCATATGTATGTTTTATCCGAACTCATCACACAAACTCATCAAGCTCTATCTTAAAACTAATAGACAATATGAATAATTAACTGAATATATATATATATATATTAAACTATGACTTTATATATCATGTAATAATTTTATGTCATTGACTAATCAAATAAAAGTATGAACCAATGCCGAATATTTAATTAAAAATAAAAGTATAAGAAAATAAAACCGGGGTTTCTGTTGATTTGGACTTGTTAACAAATACAAATAAAATTAAGGTGGCCTTGTTCCTGTCAAAAAAAAAAAAAAAAAAAAGGTGACCTGTGAAATATGTAAATGTTCCACGTCATCAAGATCATTAAGTACTCCATCAGTTGATCCATAAATTCAATCAACGTACTTATAGTTTAATACTTCAATTTACATATGAAATATGAATCAAACGTAGTTATCAATATCTTGTCGATTATTATTAAACTATATGTTATAATTTTAATATTGTGCCAACCTACTTTATCTTATAATTGTGTTTTAAAATATGTGAATATCTAAATATCTTATATCGATTATAAGACAATTTAGTATAACTTGTTAGGACCATATTGCGTGTCGCATTGCTCAGACTGCGATTGCGATACTCTGTTAATTTAGGCTCGTAGATCATAAGAAATGATTACAAGTCTATAAAAATATAGAGCTACTTCGTCCATATATTAAAATAGTTTAACTCCGTGCTCTTTACGATTTTTTTTGAAATTAACGACTATTTCTACGATCGAGAGTCAATGGTTGATTGGACTCGTTTCATAAGAGGAACTATGAATATGGTGTTTGTCACAAGTAGGTCATGGAAAAATAGGTGGGCTCGTTACGTTTCGGTTGACATGCGAACGTTTCAAGTTAACTCGGAAGAAGAAAGATGTTGATCCAAATGTTGAGCCGTCATCTAGGCGAGCACGTAAATCGATAAAAGACGGGTGTTCATTTGAGCTTGAGGGCGTACAAAGCATAATTGATAAATGGACGGTGCATGTTAAATGCGGAGTGCACAACCATACACTTCCCGAGAAATTGAAGGGACATACTTTTGCTGGCCGATTGACGCCGAAACAGTTTCGGAAGGTCGGACGTGAACTCGGGTCAGGTTTAAAGCCGTGCGATATTTTGAAGTCACTACAGTTGGATGATCCCCACAATATCACTTTCATGAGACAAATATACAATGTTGGATTGAAGATCAAGATGCTACAAGCTGAAGGACGAGGCTCACTCCAACAAGCACTATATAGTCTACAAAACCGTCGTTACTATGTGAATGTGAGAAGATGTCCACAATCTGATGAAATTTTAGATTTTTTCATCATGCATTCAAATTTCATGCATCTCCTCAACTTATTTCCTTATGTCATCATAATGGACACGACATACAAGATGAACGAGTAAGTGTTTAACATTAATTTTGTTTTTCAGTGTCTTCATATTACATGAACATTTTTGTTATTTTAGTTTAATTGGACATTAAAGTCTTGATTGTGCCTCAAAATATGTAGTTACAAGATGTCGTTGTTAGAGATCGTTGGAATTACTAGCACGAGAAAGACGTTCGCAATAGCATTTGTCTTCATGGCTAAGGAAAACTCGAATCACAACGAGTGGGCATTAGGGAGACTCCGACATGTGTGCGGAAATCTTACATCGGGAGTCATTGTGACGGATATAGAGCTTTGTCTTATTCGTGCACTAGGAGTTGTCTTTCCAAATGTGAAGCACATGATTTGCACATTTCATGCCAACTGCAACATTAACCGAAGAACTTGGGCAGTGACACGATGCTTGGAAGCACGAGATCAATTTATATCATAATACAATGCCTTGTTTAAATCCCGATCATCGGCAAGTTACGAGAGGCGCTTGATTGAGATGAAAGTTGCTTGGCAAAGTTACCCAAGATTGATGGAGTATTTGGAGACCACATGGCCATACAAGGAGGCAATTATTCGCGCATGGTGTGACTTGTATCTTCAATTTGGCACGAGGACAACAAACGCGTAAGATCTCAAACTTACATTTATCGTTGAGCTTATAGTATTAATTGTATTGATTCTATAATGATATGTAGGTGTGAGTCCGCACACTCTTTGTTGAAGAGAACATTGTGTTCTAGCGTGCAAAGATTTCAACTGCTTGTGGACAACATCGACTTAATGGTAGTCGATCAAATTGGAAAGATTGAAGCATCCATAGATATTTCACGCGAGAGAATGTTGTTGGATGTTCGTGTTCCAATATTTGATTTGCTCCGAAACAAAGTAAGCAACTAGTGCTTCGAGTTGTTGCTGGAGATCTATGAGAAGGCGAAGAAAATTAGGAGTCTAACAACATGTCACGATTCATACTGGAAGGAAGCCCATGGATTACCATATTCTACGTGATTCCAAGCTAATTCAAGCCTTCAATTTGAACAAAATCAAACCCTAAAACTCGTAATCGAAAACTCGTAATCGATAAAACTCGTAATCGAAATAAACCGTAAAATTACTGCTCTCGGATTAAGTTTACGCTTCTGGAATGGCCGTTCATCCTCACCACCTTGATCCATGCTCTCGATCGTCTCGGAAATTGGTTGGAATTGGTCGAAAACTGAAGGAATCGCCGTCGGCTTTTTTCGGAACGAATAACGTGATACGGCTACGGGTTACAATCCCGCATCATTTGTAGGGTTTTAATTTCCTACGGTTACGTTTTCCGGAACCGTCACGGTTCTGGAAACCATAAGCGTGCATTTGTTAATTCTTCCGCCGTGCACTTAGAAGTTCCGTTTCCAAAATCACATGTCTCTACCCACACTTCCCACGAATAGAAGCAACAATAATTACCCAAACCAACCAAGCATCGAGTAGAGGTCCAATCATTTCCCAAGGTCGTCGTGATGTCGGCGTTGTTATCACCAACGATCAACAGTCACTTCTTCTCAAGGCATTGAACTCATAACTCTGTCGTAACAATCATGACACGGTTGCGGGTGCATATATATATATATCTTGGATCCTTGATTTTGGTTTTCTTTTTCTTGCCCTCGTTGCGGTTTTGAAGAGACAAATATGCCTATGGTGAAAGATTGTCATTCGATATCGAAGATCTGGAAGGTTAACCCTTTTTACAAAAATATGGTGGTTTTCTTCGCCAACATTGAGATGAAAGACTGGATAAATTACAATCGCAACAAAGGAACGCATTGGCGGGCACATTTCGCCACTATATGTTGGTATATTTGGAAGGTCAAGAACCATCTTGTGTTCAATGCCAAGATACTACTAGCACCGTTTTACGGAGAGTCACATTGTCAACTACAACTTACTAGAAGGCGATGGAAAACTATCAGTCTCCAACGTGTTTTACACCCATCCCAACTCTTTCACGCTGGTCTCCTCCACCGACGAGTTAGGTTAAACTCACTGTGACATCTCATCGCACCATGCATGGGCCAGGAATGTTTTGTGGGAAACGGCATCTTCTTTGCTGATAATGACCACTTCCTTATGAGTTATACCATCAACGGAGGCCCGAGTACCGTGATCGCTACAACCTTGAAAGAAGTTATGCATGGTCTTGATACCGCACTCAACATGGGGCTCACCAAGCTTGAAATTGAAATAGATATGACCCAGCTTATCTCCTTACTTAGTGATGAGTCAGTTCTCATATACGCCAGCTTGACGCTCATCCGACGGTGATGGAGACTAATCTACCAACCTTCTTCGGAAATCCATCCCAAGTTTTGTTCCCCAGTTCTAAAAGGGTTACGTATCGGTTGGTTATTCATGCCCTTAGCTACTCTAGTCAGATTCAAGTTTTTTTTTTTGAAACAAAACTCAAATTTATTCATTGAAATCATCGGTGTTGATCAATTGATTTAAAACATCAAGAAATCCAAAATAATCAAACATAATCCAACTAAGCTCTAGGAAAAGCATGAGCCAACCAGTGTGTAGAAGAGTTCCTATCTCGTAGAATATGCGCCCAACAACACTCAACAAATAACATTGCCTTTTTGTGATCAAACTCACAATACCACCAATGGGACCTCTAAAATTACCTTCCTAATTAAGCGTAGAAATAAGAGATACAGAATCAGAATCACATATGATCCTGCTCCAACCAAAATCGTAAGCAACCTGCATCGCTCAGAGCAATGCCTCCCCTTCAGCACATTCCACTAACATTTTCCCCCGTAAAACCTTTGATGATGCCGAGAGCATTGTGCCGATATTGTTCCGGACAATCATACCCACTCCACACCTACCATCACTCATCACCGTAGCATCACAATTGACTTTCACATACGTACCCCGGCGTCAGTCGTTCCCATCTGCCCAGCCTAGGATGCGACATAATAGTGTTTTGAGTATGTCCCTAAAACTCCTCATTGAAAACTACAACCAGCTTAGTTGTCTTGGATCGAAGATCGTCATAGATACAACTCTCCTCCTCATATATGCACTTGTTCCTCGGGCCCCAGATAAGCCACATAAGTGCTTCAAAATTTTGAAGATCCATAGCGGAGACATGTGGAAGAGACATGGTAAACCACTGCCGCACCGAGTCCACACATTTGCCAATTTTTTTCAAAAATTGGCAGAATCTTCCATAGCTTACCGAGATATGGCATCACACAAATACATGCATGGGAGTCTCCTCCATACCGCAATAGTCACACGCATGACCAATCTTCATCTTCCTTTTGCTCATCGTCTTCCTGCTTGGGAATACATCTCTGCATGCCCTCCAAACCTAATTCTTGACCACCAAAACCATTTTGATTTGCCGTAGGTTCTTCTACAAACTCCATCTAGTGGTAGAAAAAGAAGTCCACATATCACCACCATCCTTGTCAGCCACCTCCAGCGCAAGGTGATACGCAAATTGAACAATAAATACGCCATTTTTCGTGAAAAACAAATAAGTCTCTTACTTAATATCCTGGAAGATTAACTGAATCTTTAGCACTACCTCGTAGTCCGCTGGAATAAACAACTCATTAACCGCATCTTCATTCCACGAGCCATTATTCCAATCGATGAGATCCGCCACCTTGAGATTCAAATTCGCCAAAACCAGGCAAGAAACCGGTCGAAAAGAGTAGGGCCTTGGCTTCCATTGATCCCTCCACATGGTCCGACAGTGACCTGTCATCTCCCACCGTCCAACAAAGACCTTGCAATAAAAGAGATTTAACTTTCCATAAACTTCGCCAAGTGAAACTTGGACGAACGCCCATCTCAACATTCAAGAACGTTCCTCTAGGATAACACTTCGCCCTTAAAATGCGAGCAATTAAAGATTTTATTTTAACTAAGAGTCTCCATCCCTTCTTTGCGAGAAGAGCGATATTGTATGATTTTATATTCCAAGTTGTATTCGGGATATTTTTTGCACTCGTTGTAACCTCTTTATTTCCTTCTTTATATAATATGAGCACGGCCCCCTTTTATGAGAAAGAAGGGGGGGAATAGAGTATCATTTGATCATTTAGTCTATTATTGTTACGTTTTAACCGTATTCAAACCATATCAAGAATGAATGAAGACAAGCTTCGGTATATCAATCTCAACACGTTTACCGAAGCTTTACCTTGGATTTTTTTTTTGAAAATAATATGTTAACCAACTTCATCATCCTACCCCACAACATCATTCAGTTGAGAAGGAAGAAAAGAAGACAGAGAATAAAACACGGGAGTCATCGAGAAAGTATGAGTCATCCAATCGGCCTCCTTATTTCTGGACCGTCGAGTAAAGGACCACCTACAAGACTCAAAATCGAAAGCTCGGAATCCGATCAATTGGAGAATCTTGCCTAAAGATCCACGCTGCAAACTTCCTGAGGTTAGTTTCGAATGCACCAAAGACGAGTCTATTTCACAAATAATGTTGCTCCACCCTTTACCTCGAGCCATGTCAAGAGCCCAAGCAATTGTTTCAGCCTCAACCATCGCTACCGAGCGGGCACCCTGTATATTCTTAGCAACCGCAAACAACACCATACTAATGTTATTCCGCGTCACAACACCCTCGCAAGCCCTATCCGATCTGTCCACTACAACATCACACTTTAACTTGATTTTCCCCACTGGAAGTCGAACTAAAGATACCAATCGAGTCTCCATCAATAGGTTCTCCTCGGTTACCAGCCAATGCTGCACTATTAAAGTCATCAATCAACCTTGAAGCCACCGTTTTAATTTGCAAGCCCTTGGAAAATCTCCTAATTTTACAATTCCCAGATGCATCTCAATGTTGTCGCCATTTGCTGAAGATCAACGGCAAAGAAATGCCCCAGACAATCCTCAATCCACTAGAGGAAAAAGTTAGCACATCGATCGTACTTACGTAGTTCGGGGAGGTCGCGCCAAATTCCATCCAGCCTAGGACAAAGCATCACATCATGCATGATGGTTTTCGATTTCCCACATGCCAAGCACCATGACTCAACGTTAACATGCCTATTACGAAGAGTATCTTTGCATGGAAGCACCCCAACACAACATCGCCACAAGAAATTCTTGACTCACGGAATAGTTTTTTCAACCCACAATTTCCTCCAAATGATTCCCAACCCACTCGTTGAACTCGAGGATCCATCACAATGATGCTCAACATCAGCCTCACAAGAAAGTTTCTATGCAGATTTGACACTAAACAAGCCATTAGATGGTAAAGCCAGTTCGATTCATCCTACATCGAGTGACAAATCAGCGGGATGTTGAGAATCAGTTTGGTGTCAGCATCAATGAATAACTCCTTGATAAGTTCATCTTTCCACATCCAATCCTCCAATTAATAAGGTCGATGATGCGCCCTTGCATGTTCCTCTTACGTTGACCGTAGACGATGAGGACGAGGCTTTGAGGGTTCGCTCAGATGGACCGCTCACTAGATACCGAGCAAAGGCCATTGCCCGAGCCACCAGATCCATCATCGCCCGCACCACTTCGTCACTTGGACCAGTCGCCGGTATGCCGTGTCTCTACACCACCATAGCATAGGCTACCGGTCCCGCCCACGCTTTTACTTTCGGACTATATTTTGCATGTTTTTCTTTTATGTAATAAAAGGGATATTCCTTATAGAATATTTCCTTTGAACTTATCTTTTAGGGTTTTTTCCTTGTTGGGCTTTTCGTATGTATGTTTGTTTGGCCCGTTGGCCCATAGGTGGGCAAGACTCTCTATATAAGGGACCTCTTGCCTCACCTATTTTCCATGTTCAATTTTACTAAGTTTTGAGAAGATTTTTCCTCTTACTTAGCCTGGGAATCAACCCTCCCGTCTATTTCTCAAATTTCTTCCTTGGATCTCGTCTTTGATCCAAGAAACCCATATTCGAGTATTCTTCTTTAGAATCAACTTTCGATTCCCACAAAAAAAGTTTATTCGATCTCTCTAGATCGAATCAACCCTTGTTTCTTCATCGCTTCCGCCCCTTTAGATCTGAAACGATACAACGCCGCACAAAGAGTCAAGGAGTAGTTGGAGCTTTGCTGGATCTAGAATCGTAAGTTATCCTTGGTTACCTCCAAGGATGCATCAAATTGGCATCACAGCAAAGGGATCAAAGCTAAGTTCTCTTTACTCTTGTTTTTATGCGTTATTATCTTCAACCTATTTAGCCTTTTGTTCATGATGTTCTTCGTTTATTCATGATGTTCTTCATTTGTTCTTCATGATCTTCATGTTGTTCATCATGTTCATCCATTTTTCTTGAATTTTTTTTTCTTTTGATCAATTTAAAAATAAAAAAATAAAAAAAAGGAGATATTTGGTTTGCCATCAAACCAATTATCAAACCCGTCTTTTTCTTAAACCGACCCAATCCGAAAATTTTGTTAATTAATTTCACCAAATTTCTTGGGGTATTTTTGTTAACGAAAATTCGGATATCTCGCATTTGATATTCCAAGAAAAGCAAAAAAACTCTTCATCAATACGGATTTGTGTTCAAAAAAATAAAATAAAATAAAATACAAAAGTGTTGCTCAAAACGTTTCAAAGAAACGAAACACAAAAGTGAAAAGACATCCGGAAAACCGGTCCATCCGAAAAATCGGATTTTACAAAACGGTCAAAGACCGAAAGCAAGCAAAGCTTGCCGACTGAACAATCCGTCCATCTTCCGCCTCTCCATTTTCTTACATACGTTTGCAAAATATCACTTGTTTATTTGTGTGTAATTGGTTCAATATTGTTGGATTTTCCTTACTTGCCTAACCGCCAAACGGCCTTCCCCAAAGTAGAACCCGATAACTCACTTGAACTTAGGTAAAGTTGACTTAACTTGTCACCTTGCTCATTTGATTGCTTGCAATTGTGTGCTGATTTGGAGAAATGACTAACGTTGAATTGGAAACTTCTCAGGATTTTGGTCCGCAAGAGTCCAATGAACCTTTGGCTCAAGAAAATGCTTCGTTGTCCCTCGAAAATGACTCCATAAGGCAGGAATTGGAAGCTTTGAAGGCACAACAAAAGTTTGATGCCTTGACCCGAGAAAACATTGCCTTGAAGCAAGAGTTGGAAGCGCTTAAGGCTCTACGGCTTGCCCAACGTCCCACCCCAACAATTCCTATTGAGACCTTGGTCAATGCTTCCACATCCGATGCACAACAGAAAGGCAAGGGAATTTTAGGAGCCGGACCATCACGGTCCCCGGCTTGCGTCCGTCATTGAATGCCAACGTCCCTTACCTCTTCACGTAAATGAGTCCCATGAAGAGGACGAAGAATTTCCCGACCCGACTCAAGATGACTTTCTCATGGTCGATACGAAAAATCGGCACAAGCATTATGAGCCTCAACACCCACGGTATGTCCCTTCTCCACCTCCACCTAGTGTTCCCCGCACCGACTGTCGAGGCCGGGAAGAGCCCTGGTACCGTCCCGACTCGACCATCAATCGTGGTCGTGAGAATGATCGTTCCGGACGCCGTCGCCAACGGTCAACCCGGCAACCGACGACCCTTGACTTTGACGAGTATGATGAGCAAAACGATTTCAACGAGTTCTCCGGTGATGAGTCCGACTTGGAACGGGTGGCACATGACCGTCCATGGCACCCACCCATCATGGACCCTTATGAGAACCAAGACCGAGGTGAAGAATGGTTGCCTCCCCAAAACCCACCTAGGCATGAACCACGCGTTCATGGGCGCCACCGGCGTCAAGGCGGCCACCGGCGAGCCTGTGCCGATGATGCCTACATTCCACCGCCCCGCCCGGACCCCTACCGCGCTTGTAGGGAAGGTAAGGTTAAATTCCCTATCTTTCATGGTGAATATGATCCGTGTGTTTTTCTTGATTGGGCGCAGGATATGAAACAAGCGTTGAAACATTGTCATTATGAGGATGAATACGAGAAAATCAAGGCGGCAACTCTTTACTTTGAAGGAGATGCCAAGTCTTTGTGGAACCGGTATGAGATCACCCGTGAAAGGCGAAGATGGGCACCGGTTGCGACCTTTGAGCAATTGATTTATGTCATGACCAAGAAGTACGTGCCCGAGGACTTCAAGAATGATATGCGGTTGCAACTTGCCGAGTTCAAACAAGGCACCTCAACCCGGTGGCTTACTTGGCCAAACTCGAGGACATGCACATTAAAGCCGGCATCTCGGCCTCTCCCTCCGCCCTTCGCACCAAATTCATGAGTGGACTTAATGCTTCCATTCGGCGCCCGCTTGAGATTGTTCCATATAAGGATTTGGGGGCATTGTGTCATGCCGCCATGAAGCTCTACAAGCAACAACTTGAGACGCCTTGGTATTCAAGGTATAATTCTTCCTCGAGTCAATATCCTCATTCTTCTAACACACGTACTCGAGATGTGTCTAGTTCTCCAAATGCCGACGCTTCCAAAGGAGCCCAAAGGACGGGTCAATCCAATAAGCAAGCGGGTAATGAGAGGGCACCAAACCGTGGGCCCACGGCCCCGGCGCCTCCCGCTAGAGGTCAACCAGGACCTTCACCGGCGGCTAGCCCAAGGGAGCCCGTGTGCTACAAGTGTAGCGGTTTTGGTCACGTGCAACGTGATTGTCCAAACACCAAACGGGTTTTGTTTGCCAACCCAACATATTTCGAGGACAAAGATGATCATCAAGATGGCGATATCATCATTGAGGATGACCAAGACGTCAACCCGCAATTTGGAATGGAACCATGTGACGACGAGCTTGCTTGTGCCCCAGCACAACCCGGTAAATTTGCTCTTGCTTCTGGTCGTATTTTGGCTATTAAAGAGTTTATTCCTATTGATCAACGCGAGAATTTCTTCCACTCTCGTTGCTTGGTCAATAATACGAGCCTTTCTCTCATTGTTGACGGGGGTTCTTGTTGCAATATTGTCAACGAACGAGTGGTAAAACACTTCAAGTTGCCTACAACCCCCCACCCAACACCTTACGGACTCCAATGAATTTCCGATAAGGCGTGTGACACCGTCACACAACAAGCTTGGGTGACGTTTTCTATTGGCGCCTATGTTGATAAGATCCTTTGTGATGTTATCAAGATGGAAGCCACACATGTCCTATTAGGACGACCATGGCAATTCGATCGCCGAACATTTCATGATGGCTATCTTAACCGGTACATGTTCCAATATAATGGAAAACGGGTCACACTTTTGCCTATGACTCCGCACGAAATTTTGGTTGACTATGCGGAACGGAAGAGGCAACAATTTGTAGATGAGTCCGCTAAGGCGCCGGCAAAATCGGACCCTCCTCGGAGTCCCGATGTTGTAGGTGCTAGTACTTCCAAATCCCGGAACACCGCCCCTCTTGTCCATGCTACCGAGTCCAAAGGTAGTAAAGGCCGCATCGTTCCTACGAGCGCACCTTTACCATCTTCGGACCCCGTAATTCAAGGACGGTGTGAACCGAGGATACTCTTAGCTCGCCGGCATGATGTGCAACCGGTCATGGAAGGCAAGTTTCCATGTTTCTTGCTTGTTCCGTTTTGTTTATCTACTTCTCATGACCCGAGTAATGTGCCACACGAGGTGTCTTTGTTGTTGTCCGAATTTCAGGATATTATGCCCAAAGACCTACCACCCGGCTTGCCACCAATCCGAGGGATTGAACACCAAATTGACTTTGTGCCCGGTGCTTCTTTGCCAAACCGTGCCGCGTACCGAGCAAGTCCGGAAGAGACGAAGGAGATACAACATCAAGTGCAAGAGCTCCTAGACCGGGGACATGTGTGTGAATCCTTATCACCATGTGTCGCCCCGGTCATATTAGTGCCAAAGAAAGACAGGTTATGGCGGATGTGTGTTGATTGTCGTTCCATCAACCAAATCACCGTCAAATACCGCCACCCGATCTCACGCCTTGATGACATGTTGGATGAGCTCCACGGCGCCACCATTTTCTCCAAAATTGATCTCCGGAGCGGTTACCACCAAATCCGGATGGCCGAAGGTGACGAGTGGAAGACGGCGTTCAAGACGAAGTATGGACTCTATGAATGGCTTGTCATGCCATTTGGCCCTCCAACGCCCCATCCACCTTCATGCGCCTCATGAACCATGTCTTACGCCGATTCTTGGGTATATTTGTCGTTGTTTATTTCGATGATATTTTGGTGTTTAGTACGTCTTTAGAGGATCACATCGGGCACCTTCGTCAAGTGCTCGAGTGCCTTAGACAAGAGCAATTGTATGTCAACTTTGAAAAATGCGTCTTTTGCTCGGACACCACTATCTTTCTTGGCTATGTCGTGTCTAAGGACGGACTACGAGTAGACGAATCCAAAGTTCGTGCTATTCGGGAGTGGCCTACTCCTACTACGGTCACCATAGTCCGAGCCTTCCTCGCTTAGCAGGCTTCTACCGACGCTTTGTCATGGACTTTAGCACGGTAGCGACACCGCTCCATGAGCTTACTACCAAGGGTGTCACGTTTGAGTGGCGTGATATCCATGCTCGAGCGTTTGATGCGCTCAAAGACCGCCTTTGTAATGCATCATTACTCCAACTCCCAAACTTTTCGAAAACTTTCGAGGTGGAGTGTGATGCATCAAATGTGGGCATTGGAGGCGTTCTCTTACAAGAGACTCGTCCAATTGCCTACTTTAGTGAAAAATTTTCCGGTCCTTCGCTCAACTACCCTACATATGACAAGGAACTATATGCTCTAGTTCGTTGTCTTAAGACTTGGCAACATTACTTGTGGCCGAAGGAGTTCGTGATTCATTCGGATCATGCGGCTCTTTCGTATCTCAAGAGTCAAACAAATCTAAGTCGGCGCCATGCTAGTTGGGTAGAGTTTTTAGAGACCTTCCCTTATGTCATTCGGCATAAGAAAGGCAAGGAGAATGTGGTAGCCGATGCCCTTTCTCGCCGGTATGCCCTTCTTGTGTATATGGACGCCAAGATACATGGCTTTGCTCTTATCAAAGAGTTATATGCCACGGATCTTGACTTCAAGGACATATGGGCACAATGCCTCGACCTCCGAGAGCACGAGTCTTTCTTTATTAACAATGGCTATCTTTTCCGAGCAGGAAAACTTTGCATTCTCCGCTCATCTATACGCCATTAGTTGATCAAGGAAGCTCATGAGGGCCGTGGTCACTTCGGTGCTACCAAGACCCTTTCCGCTCTCCAAGAGCATTTCTTTTGGCCCCGGATGCGTATGCATGTGACACGGTTTTGCAAGGGTTGCATCACATGTCATCATGCAAAGTCGCGCCAAGGCCCGGATGGAATGTATTCTCCTTTGCCTATACCAATGGGACTTTGGGAGGATTTATCCATGGACTTTGTGGTCGGGTTGCCTATGTCCAAACGAGGCAAAGACTCCATTTTTGTGGCAGTCGATCGCTTTTCCAAAATGGCTCATTTCATTGCATGTAAGAGCACCCAAAATGCTAGTGAAGTTGCCACCTTGTTCATTGACAATGTGGTGCGCTTACATGGGATACCCCGTTCTATCGTTAGTGATCGGGACGTGAAATTCGTGAGTCACTTTTGGAGAACGCTATGGGGAAAACTTGGAACCAACTTGTTGTTTTCAAGTAGTTATCACCCCCAAACCGATGGTCAAACGGAGGTGACCAATTGGACTCTTGGTGTTATACTTAGAGCCACCACTAGGATCAACCCACGTAGGTGGGAGGACTTACTTTCTGTTGTGGATTTTTCGTATAACAGGTCTAGGCACACGGTAGATAAATTGTCCCCATTTGAAGTTGTCTACGGCCTTAATCCACACACACCGTTGGACTTCACTCCCCGCCCGCTCAAGGACGGCGAACACATCATCCCCGCAAACCGAGCCGCCCAAATCATTGAGCTTCATGAGCGGACTAGGACAAAACTTGAACGTCGTGCCGCCCAACTTGCCGGACAACGCAACAAGGGCCGCCACGACGTCTCTTTTGAGCCCGGTGATCTTGTTTGGCTCTACCTAAGGAAGGAGCGTTTTCCAACTCGCCGCATGAGCAAGCTCTCGGACCGTGGTGATGGCCCATTCCGCATCTTAGCCCGCCATGGCCCGAATGCATACAAGTTAGAGCTTCCGGATTCCTACGGAGTACACCCGACGTTCAACGTCAAGGACCTTGCCCCTTATGTTGAGCCCCTCCTTGACGATGGTGAAACGGGGACGTTTCACATCCAAGATGGGGGAGACTAATGCGCCCTTGGATGCTCCTCTTATGTTGACCGTAGACGATGAGGACGAGGCTTTGAGGGTTCGCTCAGATGGACCGCTCACCCGATCCCGAGCCAAGGCCATTGCCCGAGCCACCGGATCCATCATCGCCCGCACCACTTCGTCACTTGGACCAGTCGCCGGTATGTCGTGTCTCTACACCACCATGACATAGGCTATCGGTCCCGCCCATGCTTTTACTTTCGGACTATATTTTTGCATGTTTTCCTTTTATGTAATAAAAGGGATATTCCTTATTGAATATTCCCTTTGACCTTATCTTTTAGGGTTTTTCCCTTGTTGGGCTTTTCGTATGTATGTTTGTTTGGCCCGTTGGCCCATAGGTGGGCAAGACTCTCTATATAAGGGACCTCCCGTCTATTTCTCAAATTTCTTCCTTGGATCTCATCTTTGATCCAAGAAACCCATATTCGAGGATTCTTCTTTAGAATCAACTTTCGATTCCCACAAAAAGGTTTATTCGATCTCTCTAGATCGAATCAACCCTTGTTTCTTCATCGCTTCCGCCCCTTTAGATCTGAAACGATACAACGCCGCACAAAGAGTCAAGGAGTAGTTGGAGCTTTGCTGGATCTAGATCCGGAAGTTATCCTTGGTTACCTCCAAGGACGCATCAGTCGATCACCTTCGTATCAATAGTTTCATTTCGCTTAAGTGAAACCAACCTTAAACGAGTCGGCCTTGGAATCCAACTGTCGTTCCTTACCGAGAGAGAGGTCCATTTCCAACGAGCCATACCGAGAGAGAGGCCCCATATTAATAGTGTCATAATGATGTGCCATGTGAAGCTTGGTCTGAAGCCGATAGATGTCGTCAAGAACGAGCCATTGGCGAAGTATCTAGCTTTCAACATACGAGCAATCAAAGAATCGGGCTCACTCACGAGTCTCCAACCTTGCTTGGCAAGTAAAGATAAATTAAAACCTCTCATGTTTCGGAAGCAATAGACTTGGGCAAACGTGGGCAAGCCCGCCTGCCCGTGAAAACGGGCGAGTATGGCACATAAGGTAGGCCCGGCCGGGCCGTTAAGCCTGGCCCGCAAAGCCCGCTGGACGGGTATTGGCAAGGGTGTGGGCCCGTCCGTGCTGCTAAGCCCGGCCCGAAAGCCCGTTTTATTTATTTTTTAATTTAAATATGTAATATATATATATATATATATATATATATATATATATATGTGTGTGTGTGTGTGTGTGAATAGTAGAAATCAAACCCAATATCTCAAGATAAGGTTCAAATATTCACGACCATTAAGTTAATTTGAATTATGTGTTATAATTTTATTTATTTTATATTGAATATGTATAAATTTTATTTTTTTGAAAAATATATTAAAAAAAACGAGCTCGGCCCGTCCAACCCCAAGCCCGCTCCGGACGGGTACAGAAAAGGCCTAAGGTCCGAAGTCCGGACTCGGTACAAGTCCGGCCCGTAAAAACGGGTAAAGTTTTCATGCAAGTCCGGGCTCGGCCATCACCACCGTTTTCCTTTGGTCTACACGTGAAATTCCAGGACTTTCGATGAATCTTACGTTTCTCATGATGGATTGAACTGTATAAAAATGTATATTTAACATAAAATCAAAAAAATATTAATACAATTAAATAAAGTATAATAATAGACTAGTATAAATAATTATAAATTATACAATAAATCATTATTAATTTTTACATTAAAATCCCTGCAGTAATCCCAACAAGCAAGTAACAATTTTCGGTCTTCAAACCGAGTGTGTATTTAAAACCATATATTATCATAAACACTTGAATATACACACGATCATATAAAAAAACTAAGATGTTTCACAATTTCCATGGAACATCCTGATGATCTTGAGATTCTAATTCTATAAACTGGTTAATAATCTGAGAAAGAGGATCAATCTCCACACAATCATCACTAATTGGCAAATCCCAATTACTAAGTTCATTCCCATCCCATAACAACCCTTCTTCTCCTGTTCTTGGCCTATCGTCATAGCAAGAAGGCCAATCAAAACTCGGAAACTCAACTCCATCGAAGATCAACGACGACCCAGAAGAGTACGTCGAAGAAGATGAAGCACTTGAAGACGATCTCAACGTCGTTATCGAATCCCTCAAAGGAGGAATCGTAATTTCTTCTGGATTAATCAATGGAACCTCATCAACACAGAAGCTATCATTTTGTTCAGCTGTGAGACTTGATTGTTCTGGTGTTTCCACTAATTCTTCTGTTTCTTGATTTTCAGATTCTGTGATTTTCGACGATGATTGTTGTTGTTGTTGAATTTGTGAAATGTGTCTGTGTGTGTGAGGATCAATCCCCATTTTCTTGAGCTTTTTCTTGATGTGAGTATTCCAATGGTTCTTGATTTCGTTGTCTGTTCTTCCTGGGAGGTGAGATGCAATCTTGGACCATCTGTAATAAAAATGTTAAACAAATAATTAATAATAATCATATGCCATAGTTTTAATTTTATTGATTACTTTGATTTTAAATAATTTGATTAATGGTCTTTTGTACTTATTGAAGAATAAAATGGTGACATCAAAGGTAGGTGAGTGATGTTCCTTTTTATTCATACAATAATGTGGCAATTTATTTAATCTTTGTAATTATGTGGAGAAGATAAGTTTACGTACTCATGAATAAAAAGAATGTTAGGAGTAAATCGAGCTTAGTTTTTGGTACAAAATTTTCTTAAGTATTGATCTCATCGACCTTAAAACATAGTGAAAAGTAAGTCAACACGTTACAGTCAAAAGAAAACCTATTATTATCATCATTATTATATACTTTAGTTCTTTGTTAAATAACTGATAATCATTAAAACAAAGTTAAATAACTGATAATCATTAAATAAATAAATAAAAGTTGTGTGTGCTTAAAAAACAAAGTTATCTTTAAGACTTGAAAGTGGTAAACAAAAGGTGGAATATACTATGATCTATATAGCTAGTATAAGGCACTAAGGCATATTCAAAATCCCCAAGAGAATGATTCGTCATATACTTTTGAGTTGGTGTGATTAGGAAGCTTGAAATGATGAATCTTTTTTGTCAAAACTTCTCTTTCATGTGCCCACTTAAGAGTTTTGTCTCAAATAACTTGTCACCATACTCAATTTGATTCAAAATGACCCAAGTATAAAGATCAAACCTATTGCCAAGTTTGGCATGAAGATCAATGACCATCTTCTCCTCATATTCCGATAACAAACCCCTTTTAAGATCGGGTCTTAGATAGTTCGTCCACCTTAATCTACAACTTTTTCCGCACCTCAATAGCCCTACATATTAAAAAAAAATCGACACATAATCAAAAATATTGAAAATCGGAATCTGAATTATGGAGGTTGAGATTCAAACCTGCGAGTTTAGGGACAGCTCTCCAACAACATTGACCGTTAGTAAGGATGAAGTTGATGAGTTTCTTGTCTTCGTCGGCCGACCACGGACCTTTCTTCAACCCGACTTTGTCACAACAAGGTTGCCTTCCCATGGATCTCTTTGTATGTAGGAATTTTATTGATATGAGTTAGAGGCTGCAAAATGAGAGACTCAAACGAGAGAAAATGAGAGATTGTGTGAGTCAATTGAGGATGAAATTGTACCAACCAAGATGCACATATATATATACTGCAAGTGAGGTGTACAAAGGTGGTTTTGCCTTTTATTTTGTTCTTATTTTATATTTTAGTGTGGAAAAACTCTTCTTCTTGAAATTTATACTTTTTATACGACATCGTAATCATTGCTTTTTTCATAACGGGTTAGAAAGTTGCTCAATACCGACGGGAGCTAAAATTTTAGCTTTTTTTTTTGTTGACTTGTATCAATCCTCTTGGAGATAAATTGTTATAAGGAAGGAAATGTGTCCTGCTTAGATATACCGATTAATGTGTTGTTTACTTGACGTATAGTCTTCATGTCTTTTTTTTCTCCTTTTTTCTTTTATATTTTTTATCATTTTTACTACTCGAATTAACTAGTATAGTCGATAAAAATCAATAAAAAATACTATTTTAATTATCAACTCGATACATGAGCGACATTAGTATTAGTTAAAAATAGGAAATGTGTATTGCATGTTAAAAATAATGCTTTACAAAAGCATCATAAGTGACAATTTTCATAATTCGTAATCACAATGGATAAATCATACCTACTTTATGAGCCGACGAAGGACGAGTGAATGCACCCAATACCGTAAAAATATGAATAACATAAGTGGTTTATTTACCATCACGCAATCCATTATCGTCTCCTGCAGGTTTATTTCATATATAATCTTATATATTTGTCACATGCATATGGCACATTTCGTACAAGGAAGATGCGATATTGATATAAGCATAAAGCCACAGAACAAATTTGGAAGAGAGATTTTGTGTGTATTTGGAAAATTTGTATTCATAGCCCATATTTTAGAAAAAGGTATGTTATAAAAATAATACTAGAAAATTGCTATTTTATTATTTTTCGGGAATACTTATCATTAAAAAAAATTAAATTAAATATAGAACTTAATGTTAAAAAAAGGTACAAACATGCAAAGAAAATATTTTTAAAAACATATTTAAAAAGATTAAATGTTACTATTCATCGTGAATTGTGCGGTTGTGCAATCAGTGTCATAAACATATTAACCATGTCATGTTTAAGTGTATTTTTGTTTGTCAAATATTTGATAATATAAATTTTAAAGTTCGAAACATACTAAATAAATGTTTCTACAAATTTTATAACAAAAATATGATTTGATGACGAAGATGAAATTAGGGGATGAAATTGATCAAAATTTTCAACCTTCGATTTGAATTACGATGTTACGGGGACTGGAAATTTTGTATAGTCTAAAAGTCGACTCCGGTAAAACCTTTGTCGACCGTTGTAATTTGAGATCGTTGTGGTAATTTCAACCTTCGATTTCAATATTCTAAATATGAAGTTTAATCGTCTCTTGGATGCATGTATGCATAGTCGACTCCGGCTCTCTCTTCTCAACAAACCTTTAATAATTCTATTATCGGTCCAAAACTTTGACTATGATGTGTACACCGTAACCTTCGTAAATTGTATTATACATATCAAATTCATCAATATTTACAGAATATAACCAATATGCCTCATTTGTAACATTCACCTTGCCCTCTCCTCACTCCACCCTCTTGAAAAATTTTCCTCAAATTCTTCAAATCGCCGATCTCTATTTTCAATCTTTTGTCAAACGCGATTTCTAGACGTACCGGCAAAAAACGCTATACGTTACCTGAACTACGCACTTCGCGTGCGTAGTTTCGGTTTTTCATTACGGACTCCAATTATGCGTTTGGGGTGCGTAGTCGGAGCCGAGGTGAAGCCGAACGAGCCGATAAACTACGTTATTGGGAAGCGTAATCGTAATTTTTTTTTTAAAAAAAAAAGAAAAATAAACTACTACTACGCTTGCCAATCAAGTAGTAGTAGAGTTTTAAAAAAAATATATAACTACCAGCACTACGCTTATGGTAAGCGTAGTAGTAGTTTTTTTTTTTTTAATAAACAACTACTACTATGCTCCCCAGAAGCGTAGTAGTAGTAGTTTTTTTTTTTTTTAAACTCTACTACTACGCATATGGCATGCGTAGTAGTAGAGTTTTTTTTTTAAAAAAAAACTCTACTACGCTTGCCATATGCGTAGTAGTAGTAGTTTTTTTTTTTAACTCTACTACGCCCCTGACAAGCGTAGTAGTAGTTTATCGGCTCGTTCGACTTCCCCTCGGCTCCAACTACGCTCGCCAAACACGTAGTTGGCGTCCGTATTGAAAAACCGAAACTACGCACGCGAAGTGTGTAGTTCAGGTGATGTTTAGCGTTTTTCGCCGGTACGTCTATTATCGCCCTTGTCAAATTAGACACCTAAGATTCAAACACATTTACATTTAACATTCTTTGATGGATTTATGATGGAAAAGACAGCACAAGTTATTGAAATAAAATTACCAATTAAATTGATGAATTACACTATAGAGATTACAGTACGATAGAAATGAAATAATAAGGATCGTAAGGATAAAATAAGAAATAAAGTAGTTTAAAATAAACAGATAATGTCTCTATTATTCTAAGTAATATTTAATATATGATCTCGCATATATCACAATACTTTTATAAGTGTTTGAAGGAAATTTTTGTATAGATCACTCATGTTAACCATGCTCGCCTAGAAAATTTTCTAGGAGATCACCTATCCTGAAATTGCTCTCGCACGAGCACGCTTAACTTCAGAGTTATTTGTCCTCACTCTACCACCGAAAAATAAAATTCTTGTTGACATGGATAACAACTCATTCTTATAAATTAATCACAAATTCTCAATGACAATTTTACATGGTGTTACAACTTCTTTAAAAACATACTCTATTATTTTGTATTTTAAGATTTTCACACTTATGATATAAGTTAATAATTAAACCTTTAAAATGTATATATTTTGAGTTGTTTTTAATAATGGATGCTTAAAACATGCTAGAAAAAAGTATGAAGAATTGATGTTACGGTTTTAGATTTGGTCTATAAATGTTGGAGATAATCAGTTCCTACATCGAAAGATTGGGACTTTCGAGCCTAGTATTTAAGGTCGGTGGGCTACTCCTACTATTGTCAACTGGTTTTAGGATAGAACCTAATCGGGTTTATGTGTTGGGTTTGTGCCAAACGCGCATGTGCGCTCGTATGCACACGACTCCCGCTCTATCCGGTCCGTCTGTATCGGACCTTGACATGGTATCAAAGCGGTTAGCTTTTATGTGGATCGCGATCCTAACCTGTGGGCAAGTGCAACTGGGTCTACATCCTCTAGTACGTTGCACTTGCGGGGCGTGTTGGAGATAGTCAGTTCCCACATCGAAAGATTGGGACTTCCGAGTCTATTATATAAGGTTGGTGGGCTCTACTCTTCATGTTGCCAATTGGTTTTAGGATGGAACCTCATCGGGTTTATGTGTTGGGCTTGGACCTAATTACACGCATGGACGCTCGTATGCACACGACCCCGCTCAACCCGGTATGTCTGTATCGAACTGGCTTGGGCCTAACACGCATGGACGCTCGTATGCACACGACCCCGCTCAAGCTGAAGTATATCTTTTTTTAAAAAAAATAATTTTAGAATAATTTTGACTATTAATGTGAAAACGTCAGATTTTACCCCAAAAAACCAAACCTAGCTTAGATTTCATTTTCAAAATGAGACTCAACATGAGACTACAACACACGTTGAGTCTGGATGTGGAAACACATATCCACTATTCTCAACGAATGATTTGCGTTTTCACGCTCAATATCAATGTTGTAGGTTCATCAATTTGACTATCCGATATTCACATTTACAATTTGGGGGTAAAATCTGATGTTTTCACATTAATAGTCAAAATTATTCTAAGATTAAATTTTTTTTTAAAAAGATATACTTCATTATAAATTTTAAGGGTTCGTTTGACATGATACTAGAGAAATTTGGAATCGATATTAGAATTACTCATTTATATACCTCATGTGTTGATAATATCTAAAATTATAATGAAAATGATTATAAGGAATAACTCACGAAGACTTTGATTTCTTAAATAGAAGGAGGGTATGATCCATTCCAGTATATTAACATTGTAAAAATAAAAAATTTTAAATACTTATTTTTTCTATAAACCACAGATTTAAGTATTTTTAATTACGTTGAATATTTTAAGGATAAATTTAGGTAAATAACCTCTTATGTTGAGATTGTTTTAGTGTTTGTCCCTATAATAAATTTATAACAAATTGTTATTTTTATAATTTTTATAATAGGAAATTGATGTATATAAATTTAAATAATTGGCAAGATACATTCAAGAAACACTTCAATATATTTTAAAATTTTACAAGCGAGTTTAAATAAGAACTAGTGTATTACCCGTATCTTGCACGAAATTTTGATAAAAATATTATTTGTTATTATATTTTTGTAAGGGATTATATATAAACTATTTTTCTGTCATTAAATAGAGTAGATAATAAGCAATAAATATATAATACATTAATAAATATTTAACCGTATAATAATTTATATTTTGATTTTTCTCCCCCTTATTATACTAATTAATATATTAATAGAAATAGTACATTGGTAGCATGTGGTGTTAAATTAATTGTTATATATAAATTAATTTAAAAAATAACACAATCTCAGGTAACAAAAAAAAGGTGATTGGAAGGGATGAAAATTTAATTGTTAAAAGTGGATTTAATTAATTTTTTCTTTCTTTTTACTGCTAAAATTTGTTATGGATGTGATTCTAATCTGTTATACATATATAGGTAAAAAAAAATGTGATTGAAAGGGATGAATTTAATTAAGATTTGATTTTAATATTTCGTTAAATAATTTTATAATGAATAAACTTAATTAATATTTTGGTGGACTGTGGTAAAATGTTAAAATGACACGTGGCAAGGAGTGCTACTCCTATAATATATACTAGTGTATTACCCGCATCTTGTGCGGGTTATGTTTCAATAAGTTATATATATTGAAAGTTGAGGAATCGGAGAATAAATTTACGTATTATTATGCTTTTCGATTGAAATTGTTCGATTTTGTTGTATATCTTGACACATAATTAGAAATAGTTGTTCTAACAATTTTTTTTAGAAATAGCTCTAATAGTTAGTAATAACCCGGAGTTTCACCTTCTACTTGTCAACTGCCAAGTATGACATTACCCGAGAAAATTAAAAGTCTTGCATCTAAACATAACTCTTTCTCATCAGATATGGCTTCTCAGAAGGATCCAAATTCAGTAAGTTTCCATCCAAAATATATTCCTTTCAATGCTTCTTCTCTTCAAGTCTGAAATTAAGTTCAGTTTACTATTAAGTTAAGCATATAGCACATGAAATCCATTAAAGTTGCAGTAAGGAATTATGAATTCAAAAGTTCATCACGTACGTATATGTATATATACAGATATATACACAGCAAAAAAAATGTCAATCATAAATTATGCTAAATTGTGCTTTCCTAACAATTCTATATTGATTTTTCCCATTATTTCGATTGCAAGTTGACCGAGCGAAGAGAGAAAACAAACAGTGATTAATTTTGATGTTGCTCATGGCATATATTATAATATATGAACCTTACAATGAGGCATCTTAAGTAACCCATCAATAAAACTTAACAGTGTATATTATAGTTACATATGCAGACTATGTAGCCTAGCATTTGCATGCTAGGCATGAAAATTTTGAATGAACTAATTTGCTTCAGTAATATAAATTCCAAATAACCTAATGGTCCTCCTGACATGGATGACAAAGGGTACACCATTACCTTGATCACCTTCATTATCGTAGAAATTAACGTCCTTATCCTTAGCTCTCAAGTCGTGATGTCGAACAAACTCATCCCATCCCTGTAAGATTAGAGGTTTCACCATGATGTCATAACCCGTGAAGCACCGGAAGTCCAGACAACTTGATTCTCATCCATGTCGCAAAAATCCTTGTAGCCATAGGTGTTTTTGAGTTTAGACAAATGATTAGAGAATTCGCTTTTGGTTCATAGGGAACATTGTTAAAATAAAATAACCTTTCAATTGTATAGGAAAAGCCGAAGGGAACCATGGCAAGCTCATATAAATAGCGTTGTAATGGTCAATGCATGAAGATTTGCTTTTGGTTCCAACATGCTCCACAACTTCATCCCAATTACATAGACAATACATTTTAATACCCAACAAAAAACTGTTAAAGGTTAAATTTCAATATTATCAAACCAAGAATCAAATGAAGGTTTGTCTCCAAATTCTTCTTAAAGAATAAACAATACATTTTGAAAATTTAAAATGAGAGAAGGTATACAATACAATATCCATAAACTGAAATAGAAATAAATAAGGGTTAAAGTAATTAAAAATCGAGTGAATGGAAGAAGATGATGAAGAAAGTTAACCTAGACACTTGTAAAAAGGTTGGTATAAATTTATAGAGAGAGATTACACAATTTTTGGGGATAATTTTAAGATTTGTTTAGAGATCATATCTTTCCTGCTATTCATTTATTTATCACTCAATAAAACTTATGTGTGTTTGACTGGCAATTTTTTTGTTTTTCATAACTTTTCTAGTTTTTTTTTTTCAATTATAATCTTTTATTGTTATAATAAATAGTTAAAATTAATTTAAAAATGTTTGGACTAAAAATCGATTAGATTTTTTTTGTTATTGTAAACATATTTGTGATTGCTAAATTAGAATTAAATAAAATCTGATTTTATTTTTACTGATTTTAAATAGGTTTTTTTTTGCTGAAATCTTCTTATTGGTTTTAACAACAAAATAAATTATTAATTAAATAAGGATTAGAGATAATTGCAAAAAAAAAAATTATTGGTTTTAAATGACGTATTTAAAAAAAAAGTTTAGAATGACGTTAACCGTGGAGGCGACACATGGCAGCAGAGGCCTGTAAAATTTTCGTTGGGCTGAGAAAAATCCTGGAGGCAACACGTGACAATAGAGGCCTCTACTTTAATATATATAAGATAAGATGTGAGATTAAGGGAATAATTAGTTTTTTTAAATTAAAAAAAAAAAAAACCACAACAAACACTACACAAAATTAGTATTGGTGACTACCCTCTAATTTTCTCAAGAATTATATTAATTGTTTAACGCATCTCTTCATTATTACGAAAGATATCAAATATTTGGATACACTAAAAATAATAAAGATATTATCTATTTATTATATGCTAGTTTAGTTCTAATTTTATCCTCATAATCCTTATTATTTTATTTTTATCTCTTGTAATTCCTATGTAAGAGTTCATAATAATAACAATATAATGTGTGGCTCTATTTTCACCATTTGTGTGGTCTTATCTAACAAAATCTATCATGAAATCAAAGCAAGTTCGATCCGAGAACATCAACCTACCAATGCTTTATTATCGTCAACTAACTGGCGTCTAAATCTATATTTGCCACCGATTTACTGGTGGCCTATCTTTCTAATGTTGTCACTGGTGTACCAGTGATCCTATCGATTTACAAGTGATGTTCGTGTCACCGCTCATTGTTGACCGAGATGTTTTCTTTGCTCATTGTCAATAAAATGAATCAGTTTTAGCGTTCATTTACACACCCAACACTTTAACTGCGAGATATATAGAATAATATATGTGATCGATTATTTAAATACATTTCTTAGATTAATAAAGATATTATCTAGTTTATTTATGAGTTATCTTATGATCTTTATTATTCCATTTATATATATTATAAATATCACGAATACATTTCTGTGGTTCTATTTTTACCGATAGATCTTCCTCGCCAAAATCTATCAATCTATCAATTAATGCTTCAAAATCTATCATCTATCAACTACATGTTTAAAAATAATTTTTAAAGCACGAAAATTTGTTCTATGGTGACATCAGCATGGCACAAGCATTACTTATTCACCATTCGATCCACTCCCAAAAACTTCTCACAGACCTTTTTCCTTAAAGTGACAACATAAATTTACTTACAATATATAAACTATTTATAAATCGACTTTTTAATTTGCTTACAATATGTTTCCTTTTTTTTTTTTCTACACGGATTTCGACTCTATTGTTTATTTCAAAATTTTACAATATTAATGTTTATGATTAATAACAAAAAAAATACGATAATTTATTTTAATAAATTATAAGCCAATATTATATTAAAATATTGATAAATTTAAATGTTTTTTAAGAGTTTTTTAGTGAACAATTGACTTGAGTTTTTAGAAAATCATACCATTAACGGCATTACGTAACCACTTTATTTTGTTTTGATATATAAAACTTGAATCTATTCCTTTTTTATCACTAATTGATTTTAAGAAAAAATTGCGGACGCGTTCAGTAGAGGAGCGTGATTATTCTGGGTATGATAATCCCACAATAGTTTTGATAATCTAATAACTTAAGTTGAATTGGATTAAAAGAAAGACCAATGATCTTCTAGAAATCTTCTGAGATTATAATCACCGATAACCCGATAATCTTTTTCTACCGAACGTCTCCTATATGACTTGGTTGTACGGCTCGCCAAATGTGCACCCTCCATGTCATTAGACCCGTCGCTTATAAAGTTTTATATGGTTTCAGAACAAGGTTCGTTGCACAGCTCGTTCCCGTGTGTTTGGTTGTTCATAATAACAAAATTATCCGTTTTGTCATTGTGTTCCATTCATCTATTTGGCTAAGTTGGTCTTAAGGTTTGTGTCTACTAGACCAAGTTAGTTACACCGGGGGATTGTTTACAAAGAGTACAAGAGTCTAGTATATAAGTTTTATGGTTTATCCCTCCTTTGATAATTAGTTTATAATGAAAATCCGTAAATGTGTATGTGTGGTTCATCGGGTGTGCACTCTTCATGTCGGAGAATCACCCGTATATATTCAAAGTAATAATATATATACATGTTTTACTCATTATCATTAATAATATATACATTGTATACACATAATTATATTCAAGTTTTGATTTCGCTTACCTTCTATTGTTATTTTCTTTTGTTTTTCAAAAAAAAAAAGAAATTTGAGAAGATCGCTTAAGATAAGTGGTTCGTCCTATAACATATTCTTGTGGATCAGAACATGAAGTTTAGGATCTAAAAAAGTCAAACAATGGACAAATATACTTAATGTCAAAACATGTCAACAACTCCGTTAATCTTTTCAAATACGACAAGTGTAAACTGATTTGAAACTTTTCAAGTTCAATAGAAATATCGGTAATTAACATTTCAATTACGATAATATTATCGTCCTCAATTGTGGTATTCTTAATTTAAAATTGAATCCCAGTAAGACCAAGGACTTGACAATACTTATTGGCTTAGTTGAAGTAAGTTGTTGGTATCCTCATCCTCACTTATGGAGCATGTCAACTCCTTTGCAATCCCCACCACCTAAACAAATTGGTCTATTCACAAATCATTACTTGGCGTATCCTCCTTCGGACACGTGTTGTCTTCGTAGAATAAAAAACAAGTGTAACTTAGGTAAAGTCATTCTAGATTTGTGTATCCATTCAAAGATTTCATCGTCACAAATCTCTACTTGTCAGCTTCGGTCAAGTACGTGGCATGCAGTTGTCGTAGCTGTACGTCTGTACACCGCAGGCTTAATATTAAGAGGGTGTCCAAAAATCTTGCGTTATAAAGACCAAGGAAGGTTTTTATCATCACCAGGGACGGAGAAAGGGGCAAGGAAGGGGCTTTCTGTGAAATAATTAGTATGTAGGCGGATCAAATTTATAAATCTTTGCTAGTTCATTTGGTAGATGGTGGAAAGGAGGAGCCTGGAGTACAGGGTTTAAGTTATCGGAACAGCACAAATCTACTTTTTGTTTTTTGTATTGCTTAACTCTTAATTAATACAATCAACTCAATATAATTTTTAACATACTATTTTATCAACCATTAATTAATTTTATTTGACAACTTATTTATAAAGCACAACTATAAAATTAATATACAAAACAAATCTTATTTTTGAATTTTATATTTTTTTAAATTAACTTTTTAGTTAATCTAATATAATCAATACAATAATTCATCAACCACTATCTAATTTATTTGACAATTTATTTATAAAAACAAACCAAATATATAAATTAATTTAACTATCATCTAAATAAAAAATATATATACAACGTAAAACTCTAATTTATAGTAAGAAAACTTTAGTATAATTTTTTATTTTATTTTAACATAATATGTGAATTAATATTAAAATTAATATGCAAAATGTCTTATACGAAAAAAAAAATTGTACCCCTTCGAAAACTTTCTGGCTCCGCCACTAATCATCACGTTATGTTAAGAGGTTGTTACACGACCGGTCCTATGAACTTCGGCTTAATATTAGGATAGTATTTATAACCCGAGATTTTTGTACAGTTGATTTTTTTTTTATTGATTGAATTTTTAGATAATTGATTGTATACTTATTTTTAAAGGTTTTGTAAGATAAAAAAAATCTAATGAAAATCCTAATTGGTATTTGATAAAGATAGGTTTGTGTGTAGTTTATAGGATGGATTTTATCAGCAAATTAAAAAGGACCAAAATATATAAAAAAAATATCTTTGGGGATAAAATTATAAATAAATTCAATAATCTATCAAAAGTTATCTTGATTAGCTTTTTAAAATTGAACCAAAAGTATAATGAAAAAAAGTAATCTACTCTACGGTCTCTACCAAACAACCACAAGCCATTAAAGTTGTGTTTTTAGAAAATTAGTTTTTTTAACATTTTTATTAAATAAAACCACCTTATATATTATAAACTATGAAATTAAATCACAATAACCATTTTTGGTAAAATATCAAACTATTTGCTAGATTAACCAATTAGAAATTAATAATTTATTATTATATTATTTTAAAAAAAACTCTTTATGATTATAATTATTTATATTTTTTAAAAAAAATATTTGTATAAATACCTTATTTTTAAAATATATATAATATATTAGTTTTCTGTTTGTCTATAAAAGAATTGTTTTTTAGAGATTTGAAATAAAATTCTATTAATTTGTTGTAATTTTACTAACATAATTTTATTTTAAAAAGTTTTAATTTTTATTGGTGATTGAAAAATATTGTTATGAAGGCCACTTTTGTCTACTTTTCAATTTATAAGCCTAGTATATTTGTTTGTAACATAAAGGAGCAAAATCCGTATGTTTTTCTGTTGGTAGCATGCTATACCTTGGTTGTAATTTTGTATATTATCTGCTTCGTAAAAGTCATGTATCCATTAAAAGAAGAAGAGAAATGAGGAGAAACGTTTAGAAGCGACGAAGAATAAGGACCACCACCGCGACTGGGGCGGTGCAGGGCGCAGCTGCATGGTGCAAGGACGGTGGTCACCGCTCTCCCATGCGCACAAACTCCATTGGTGCTTTCCGGGACCCACCCATCGCCTTTTCTACTTATTTTCCTGTACAAAGCTGCAACGACTGCACCTAACTTTTCCGGTGGATCCTCTCTCAGTGTTTTGTGTAAGTTTGATGGTTACTTTTTTTGATTTTTGGATATACTTTTATTGAATTTATGCTTTGGATTTGACCTAATATGTGTACGCGAAATTCTCGTGTTACATTGGTTCGTCAATTTTTTTCTTAAAAAAATAAGGGAATTGATCTATGATTAGGGATGACAATAAGATGGATGATAGGTTAATGGGCTACATGTGCTCCGTCATTCACTTGCAATAAGATATTAGTCGACCAAAATTTAGATTAAATGTTAACAACTCGATAATAAGTTCAATTGCTCCAAAGATTAAAAAAAAAGATTTGAGTATAGTTAATAAATCAGTATAAAATGACTCAAAGTTCAAATTACAAATATAAATACGATAAGTTGGTAATTCAATTATCATTGCATGTTTTTCTAAGAATGATAGTTTGAAAGTATAAAAGCAATTTACATAAATTTTCATTTAACTATACTAATTTATTAGCAATATTTAACAAATATCTCATCAGATCCAGACTTCTTAATAAATTTACTTTATTAAATATACATAATAATATACTTGTGAACATTGCAAAATGGATTCTAGAATAGTATCTCAAACTCGTGCTCCATCACCCGCATCTGCATATGAACAACTTTCACTTGTTTTTACGAATCGGTTTCAAAATTATCCATCCAATATGGAGCCTCTTCCTAGCAACCTAAAATCAAACAAAAAAGCACACGAATTGAAACTTATATTTTCCTAGTATCTCCTACACTCAATTGTCATTAAGGCCTAACAATTGCTCTCGAAATACTACACACAAGTTTGCACTAGATTAATTTTCCACTTTGATAAAAATAAAATAACATCATGACCGTGACGTAAGGCTAAAATCACGATGATGACTTTCATAGTTTCATATACAACCTTCGAAACGAAAACTAACCTAACTAATAATTGGCCAAATCTTCACAAGTGCGTGGAGTATTTTTCATATCACCTATCCTTTTGTTTGTTTTTTCATTATTATATAATCTATAAAATGATGTTATATTTCATATTGCATATTGCATATTGCATGTATTATTAATATAAAATAAAATCCACTTACATCATTGTCATGGTCCATCAACCAATAAGTTAGAACCCTGTCAAATGTACATCTTGTAGGCACTTTATACAACATTGCACATAAATGGGTCCAATAAGGAATGAAGAACGTACGTAGTCTTTTTGGTATACATATAAATACAATTCGGTTTATGTGGTCTCGTTTCAGAGAAAACAGTCTTTGTATCGGTTTTTGTGTAAATATTACAATAACATTGATCTACTTAACGGTTTTATTGGATCATTTGCAAGGATTATAATCTTGCAATTATTTATAATGGAAGTTTATAATGATGAAAAATTATCAACTTTAATATCCAAAATTTAAGATAAGGTTGGGTATTAGGGTCTTTTGGGTTTATAACGATTTATCGAAGTTTATAACGATTTATCGAGGTTTGAGTTTTTCGTGTTCAGTTTGGATTTCGGTTTGGTTTCAGGTTTCATTTTTGGTTCGGAACGGGTTTGTATTTTGTATTTTGAATTGAGTTTGAGATTTATTAAATTAAAATTATCAATTAATTTTTTTAATTTATCTTTATAAATAAATAAAAGGTTTAGTTTATCACGTATAAAGAAAATGAGTATTCTTGATGCTTATCTTTATCCAAAAAGTTCATTCTCCCGTTTTACCCAAAATTTAATTGTTTCGTTACGTTGTAATTTTTGGCCATATGTCGAAAGCAGTTAGCTCTAGTATTAACAATTGTCATGCATACTTTTATAAGTGTAAGGTGTTGATACCTTGAGCTTGTAGTGACATCTTAAGATTGTAATAACAAATTTCATTTTAAGACTTTGTGATGACACCTTAACATTACGGTAACACTTTATGATTGTAGTGACCATCTTAAGCTTCAAGCGTAGTGGCACCTTATATCTTAAGCTTTTGAGTTTTGATAACACCTTACATATTTAACTTGTGATGACAACTTTTAGTTATGGTGACACCGTATTGTAAGTTTGTGGTAGAGGTTGTGATTACACCATATACGTGTATTAACACCTTAAAACATTCGGTGACACATTACATATTAAGATTTTGTTCATACCTTATCCTAAAGCTTAGGTAAAATGATTAAACGTATATATATTACATAGTAAATTAGTAATACATTATTAGTTTTTATTTTCCAAGTCAATTTATGCGGATTCTCCAAAACTGAGTTAATTGTGTGATGGGCTCAATTGAAATCTGTTAAGCTACAATGCAAGACTTGCAAGTTCACAAGGACTTTCAAAATAGCAGTGGCCCATTAAAATGGCCCAGTGGGCCATGTATATATCCTTGTTGCTCTATCGCTATTTGCCTGTATTTTTAAGAGAGAATAATATGTACAACAAATAAGGAGAGTAGGAATAGTGTTGTATTCTTCTATGGCTTTACTTTTATAGCGTTCCAAAAAGCAGACCGTTATTACAACGTTCAAATTTGGAGCATTATCGGTATTGGTATACATGGCCTTTTTTTTCTTCCTTCCCCAAAAGAAGGAGATCTCTCAACTGTCGTTTCCATTTCTGTCACTGTTGCTCTGTTTTCCTTCCAATTTACGTCATGCTCACCTCCTCTCTTTCCGCCATTGATGCTTCTCCCAAACTTCTTCATCATCTTCACACGCCACCACCACTATTTCCATACATCCATACTATTCATGTAGATCACCTTCTCAAAATACAAATTGCCCGATGTTCTTCATTCCAGAATTTGCTCTCTTCCTCGGCTTCATCCACTGGGCGTGGAAGCGCTGCACGCACGCCGGCTCCGACGACAGCGCCACCTCGCCTCTAGCAACTCCACACGATTTCCATCCCATCCCCCGCATATGTCGCCTAATACTCGCTGTCTACGAGACCGACATCCGCAATACCAAATTCTTCCCCCAAACTGCAGCTTCAATCAAGCCGGATTGGATCGTCAAGCGCGTTTCGTACAAGCAAACCCTAGGTCACGTCCCTCCGTACCTGATTTACTGCGATCACGACCACCAGGAGATCGTGCTCGCGATTCGAGGCCTTAATTTGGTTAAGGAGAGCGATTATAAGCTGTTATCGGACAATCGGCTCGGAAAACAGATGTATGATGGCGGATACGTTCACCACGGACTGTTGAAATCGGCGATCTGGTTGCTGAATCGGGAATGAGAGACGCTTAAGAAGCTTTGGGAGGAGAATGGGAGGATGTATAAGATGATTTTTGCTGGACAATCGCTTGGATCCGGTGTTGCAGCCATGCTGGCGGTGGTTGTTATTAATCACCACCACCAATTGGGCGGAATTCCGAGGAACTTGATTCAGTGCTACTCGATCGCTCCTGCAAGGTGTATGTCGTTGAACATGGCGGTCAAGTATGCTGATGTTATACACTCTGTCATCTTGCAGGTCTAAATCTCTTCTCATCTTTACTTATTCGGCACTAGAAACAACATCTATATGTGGTTACTGGTGAACTGTATCATAGAACTCAACATTGATGACAAATTCTACTAATATTGCTACCATGTGGAGATGACATTATCTTGTAATGTAAGCTTATCAAGTCGGTTGAGGTTGCTTGAATTTGATTGCCATGAGATTTATATGTTTGCTGGAGTTTGACTGGATGATTCTCTTCTCCTCTTTATTTTCTTTGTACAAGTGTAAGTTGATTCTACTACTGAATGATTCTGAGAATGATGAAACAAAGTAAATATGTTATCCTTATATACAGGATGACTTCTTACCAAGAACAGCCACACCACTTGTGGATATTTTCGAGTCTATATTCTGGTTAGTTTTTTTTTTGAATTTTTCGATGTCTTATAATTCCGAATATTTCTTTATTGGCTAATCCATTTTAGTTCTGAAAGCAATGAAGTATTATTAATATTTCATAAATCAGGCATTAACTGGTTTGGACAGCTTGCCTTGTCTACTATGTGTGGCCTGCTTGAAAGATACATTCATCTCAGAAGAGAGAAAGCTTAGGGATCCTAGAAGGCTGTATGCACCTGGAAGAATGTACCATATCGTCGAACGGAAATCTTGGAGGTAAGACACTCCTCGTTGCTTTGGAATGAGAAGTTGTTTGTAATTTATGCATTTCCATCCTTAGGTGTGGGAGGTTTCCTCCAGTGGTCAGAACAGCTATACCTGTGGACGGACGATTTGAACATATTGTCTTGTCTTGTAATGCTACTTCTGATCATGCTATTATTTGGATACAAAGAGAAGCAGAGAAAACTTTACAAGTATGTAGATTTCCATGTTCACAACAGAGTTTGATACATATACAAGATTTCCAATCCATTAGAACGGGTTATGTTATGACTTGTGTGATAGCATAATGATGAACTGATTTCACTGAACTGGATGTAGATCATGGAGGAGAGCTCAACTGACATAGCCACATCTCCTCCAATAGTAAAGAAAATGGAGAGAATGCAGACACTCGAAAGTGAACACAAAGTTGCACTCAACAGAGCCATCTTTCTCAAAGTACCTCATGCTAACAATTCTAATGAACCACTACAGCATGAAGTAGAAGAGAAATCTTCGGAAGGTAATTTGAACTCGAAAACTAAATGGGATATGTTGGTGGAGAAACTCTTCAAGCCTGAGACTAGAGAAGAGGCCACATCAAATCAACCATGATCGATAAAAACGTCTATATGCAGATATGCCATGGGCAGTTTTCGAAGAGAGTTAATGAGAATAAAGTCTCATTGTTTCCTTAGTCGTTGATGGTTGTTGATAAAGATGGTTAAGGCGCCACGCCCTGCTGAATCTCTTTTCTAATCTCTACGGTTTTTGGATCCTAACCAATCCATAAAAAAGCTATCATTGCCAATATGATCTTTAGACTCCATCATGATTCATGAGGATGCAATAGTCAGTATGTAAGTTTCGATTATTTTGTCAGACATCATCAACAGAAGTTGAAAATTGGCTGTTGTTGCTGCCAAAATGATTTGTCGTGGAACGTACTTGTCTAAAACCAAGGTACACTAAAGACTCTAAGAATAATATCTTCCAAGCAAATACTCCTTAATAGATTATATGTGAGTCGAAGATCGTCTTTTAGGTCATGTGAACCGTCCTCGTAATAACTGTAGGAGTGTGACCAAAATGAACCGGAAGTAACGAGTTGAAAAATCGACTCTCTTCTAATATAACTCCATTTATTCAATCCACCACTTGAAAATCGAGCATCTCCTCCATCTTGCTCTCATCCTTCACAAATACCCATAATAAAGTAGAACCCAACACGTCAACCAGAACCTCCATTAGTGGTCATTATAGTGAAAGAAGGGTTTTAGCCAACGACCTAATCACCACAACTGGCACCGGAATCGCCACCTCCGACAACGCAGTACACCCAAAACCCCTCAACCTAGAATTCCTAAAACTCTTCTTCTTATCATTGTTACGATCAATAATGAAGGTTCCAGTTGACATGTTGAGTTCAAGGTTATTTATGAGTATTTGTAAAGGATGAGAACAAGATAGAGCAGATGTCGATTTGCAAGTGGTGGATTGAATCAATGGAGTTATAATAGAATATGTGGGTGTATTGGGTATGTGGTTAAAATTGAGGATGGATTTCTGGGTCCTCTCGATCTCATGTGTTCAGCCATTATTGAGGATTTATGTGGCAAATGGAATGTTGGTTTGGAGAAGTGTTTCTCAAACCGTGCAGGAACTAGGAAGGGTAACAACCTGCAAGAGGGTTTCTAGAAGCGTACAAATCCATAAGACATTCACCTTTTTATTTTGTTACTTCCGGTTTCTTTTTTAATTAAATCCAAGGTTGTTTAATATCAAACTGGACCGGATAAAACACAATCTTTCTAAAAACAACCGATGCCACATGGCGTTCATGTTCTCTAGGTTGTTAATATTAATCTCATAAATATATTGATAATAAGTAATAAAAGTGACAAGAAAATTTTTAAAAACTCCTTAATGGATAATGTGGGAGTCAAAGATCGTCTTTTAGGTCATGTGAATTGTCCTCGTAATTGTCGGAATGTGGCTATGTGAGTCATGTGAACCGTCCTCGTAATTATAGGAATGTTGTCTCATGTCTCTTATTGGGAGTGGCATCTTTGTTTTCTTAAAAGACCGTGTTTATCCGATTCAGTAAGGTATTAAGAAGCCTTGGGTTTATTAAAAAAAATAATAAACAAGATATCACGAGTTAAAAAACAATGAATGTCGTTTGGATTTGCAAGCTTTCAAAAACCTCAAGCATGAACTTTTTCCTTCTCCAACAGAGACCGATTAAAAATAAACTTTTTTATGTATTTTGCAAGTTGTTACCCTTGCTAGTTCCTATATTGTTTGAAAAACACTTTTACAAACCACATTCCAGTTGTCACAGAAATTCTCAACAATTGCACAACACATGAGATCGAGAGGACCCAAAAAGTCATCCCAATTTTAACCACATATCCAAGATACCCATTTTCTAATGTAACTCCATTGATTCAATCCACCACTTGCAAATTGACAATCTCCTCTATATTGCTTTCATCCTTCACAAATACCCATAATAACCTAGAATCAAACACGTCAACCAGAACCTCCATTAGTTCTCGTAACAATGAAAAAAAGAAGGGTTTTAGGAATTCTGAGTTGAGTAATTTTAGGAATTATGTTTCTTCTTCTAACTCTATCTTTCTTTCTCTCTCTAGTCAGCCGACGACCTAATCACTACAGCTAGCGCCGAATCGCCACATCCAACACCGCAGTACACCCAAAATCCCTTAACCCAGAATTCCTAAAACTCTTCTTCTTTTTTTACCATGGATATGATCACTAATGGAGATTTTGGTTGACGTGTTAGGTTCTAGGTATATTATGGGTATTTGTGAAGAATGAGAACAAGATAGAGGGGATGGTCGATTTGCAAGTGGTGGATTGAATCAGTGGAGTTATACTAGAAGATGGGTGTCTTGGATATGTGGCTGAAATTGAGGGTGACTTTATAGATCCTCTTGGTCTCATATGTTCTGCCATTGTAGAGAAATTTTGCGGCAAATGGTATGTTGGTTTGGAGAAGTGTTTCTCAAATAGTGTAGGAACTGGAAGGCTAACGACCTGCAGGAGGATTTCTAGAAGCATGCAAATCCATATGGCTTCACTCTTTTCTAATTTGTTACTTCTGGTTTCTTTTTTTAATTAAACCCAATACTTTTTAATGCCGGACCGAACCGAACCAGATAAAACACAATCTTTATAAAAATAACCAATGCCACGTGGTCCAATAGGAGACATGGACAACATGGAGAACAGAAGATATGAAGTCCAGGAGATTCCAATTGGAGACATGGGACAACATGGAGAACAGAAGATTTGAAGTCCAGGAGATTCGGACTGGAGGACATCTTCGTTCATGTGCTCTAGGTTGTTTACAATAATCTCATTAATATATTATTAATAAGTAACAAAACTCCCAGGAAAATTCAGTTATAAATTAATAATTACCTTGATTTACTTCTTTTTTTTTACATAAATATGTAGCGTTACCCAGGACAACACCAGTGAAGATGTCCCTTTTGTGTGGATTCTATAGTTTGTATACCATTCGTGTTCGATTGAGGTCACTTGTGCATCAATGCAATTTACTGTGATTGTTATGCAGTTATAAAAATGTCAATTGCCTGATATTACAAGCAAAAAATAATTACGTCTGCACACATATTCCAAGTTCGGCTAGATTGGCAGATATCACAAGCAAAATTTACTGTCTGCTAGAAATGAGAAGGATCATGCAGCTAGCCAGCTAGAAAACATTATAAGGCACAAAGAACGAATTTCGTCTTCTTGAAATCTGACGATCTGAACTTGGTAAACTTACTAAACAGTCATATTGGATAGCTTTCTGCACATGGGAGCAAACATTGCTATCTAACAAGCAATGCGAGTTTTCCAGCTAAACTCCCAGTTACAAGACCGAACCAAGATAAACGATGGAAACACAGTTGTTCACTAATCATTGCATATATGTACCTCTAAAGACTATATGTGAATCTAGGATATTTCCATGGCTTCCGCATGGTATTTCTCAAGTTCCTTGTCCAGCTCCGCTGCTGACTTTTCCTTGGGTTTCCACACTCCGCAAACTCCGCCTCCACGAGCTCCACCTTGGCCTCGGTGTAGTCCTAAACCCTGGCCCTGAGCTTGACTCCACCCACGACCACGACCCATGTTATATCTCATACCTCCTCGTGGCCTCTGACTGTTTTTTATTTTAAAAGAGATTAATCAGATATTATGGCCCCCCGTATCGACCACCATGCTCTTATAGTTAGTGTAAACAGATTGTTCAATAGAACAAAAGACGATTGCAGAAATAGCAAACCATACCAGGATCAAATAATCAAATGCATGAGAATGGCTATATATAAGTGCAAGAACTTACATAAAACCACGGTTAACAGGAACCATCGGCATGAGACGGGCACCACCTTGCCTGCATGATATTCAAAGCATGTGTAAGCAGTAAACCAAATGGGGAGAACTAGAGAGATTACACTCGAAAGAATAAATTAGCAAACACGTTGACAACAAAAAAGAAATACAAGACAGACAGATTCTTGGGATGGAATCTCAATCCAATTTAGTTTCAGATATGACATCCACAAAAGAAGATACGCAAATTTTAGCTTTTCATTTTTTTTAGTATCTGACTTTGAAAATGATAGGATATTTAAACCAGAAGTTGCAGAAGATACCCCAAATCGAATATGTATCTTGACCTAGAATGTTTCAAGAGACATAATTTTCATAGGGCTACAGAAGGTATTTACTCGAGTAACTATATTGTTGCATAGGTTAATAACTAGATCCATGTCATTCAAGTCTGATCCAAACAATCCAGTAGTTATTCCTTTAATGATAGTAATCAAACACTTAATCCAAACAATGCAGTAGTTTAAAGAAAGTAATTGCAAAATGAGAAAAATTATTATTATTATTAGATCTTTTAGAATTTGTATCATGGGTTCATATCACCTTCTGCCAAGAGTTTTTTACAAGGTACTATGACAGACCTTCTCCTGAAAAGCAGCGCTCTACTCATAGACCTTCCCTTGAAATAGCTGTGCTCTATTCATATAAATGCCCCACCTAGCTCCTCTATATTGTTGTACCTTATATACAAGGCAAAAGAGCCATCCATTTTATCTTGTTTAATGTTCGTTTTGCACTAACAACTAGCAATCATTTATTAGACCAATAGTTTATGTTTCATCAAGATAATAGCTTGGCAATTTATCATTGTACAGCTACAAACTAGAGGAGCCCATTTAAGGGAAGTTTTAAGCTTATCTGTCACAGTTTCCCTTCATTAACTATTAGATCTTGAAACTTCAAGAATTGGATCAAAAATAGAAAGAAAATTAATGCAGAATTATGGTGAGAATAAGGTTACATACAGTGTAACAACTCTTCTTGCAGGAGCTCCACTAGCACCTCCAATCACACTCATGCGAGAAGAAATAGGTACTTTTCTAGAAGGAGCTCCATCAACTCGAATCATATTTATGCGAGCAGAAACAGGTACTCTTGATTCAGGAGTAGTAATTTCTATCTTTAACGGTCGACCATCCAGCTGCACATTATTATAACATTTCATTGCTGCAAAAGCATCACTTCTCTTTGTGTACACTACTTCAGCAGAGCCCTGCAACCAGCCAAGAACATTAATGTCAACCTAAATAGAACATTTATATATGCATAAAAAGTAGCACACTGAGATACCCTAATTTGAAGTAGCAATCAATTTAAGATGAACAGTTCATATCCACAGGCATTTGAACAGAGGTATACACTGCCTACATAGGTTGATACCTTGTTTACATAAGCTGCCGCAAGTTTGCAACAAGTAAATCATCAAAATGATTAGATTGGAAACGGAAGCGAACTTCCGGATGAATGAGAAACTATTGTTAATATGACAAATTGATGAGACTTTCTAATAAGAAATACTTAGTATTTTTTCTGTTACCTAGTATAGAAAGTATTTCAGCCAAACAAATATCATAGCCCATAAATGGATCATCGAGTATCAAATATTTCACTTTAGCCTTAACAAAGACAAACTAGCTAGTTGCAGCTACCTAGACAAAAAACCCTCCATTAATCTTCATACAATTAACCGTCTGTTTTACCACCATCGTTCATTTCTTTGATTCTGTCTTCATTAAATTCAAATGGCTTAATACAGAAAGATAATCTTCAACGTGGTTACCTTAAATCTGATTATATGGCAATAAAATTAGTGATATTGATTTATCTTCAATGACACCACTAGTCAGCAGACCAAAAAATATATTCTTAATAAAAGCATCATCTGCAATAACAATATATGATTGCCAAAACTCCAAAGTAGCAATCAACCTGCCTCTTTCGGTATTGTAATCATTCTGAAAATTTATAGCTAACTGAAAGCAAGATCAGGCCAATCCTCCAAACGGGAAAGTGACCTTTCATGCTGTAACATTTTATGCACATAGGTCTTTCCTGAAACAAGATTTTAAAGCAGAGATAAAGATGCAAAGAAAACTTACACTAGGTTCTCCATTTTTGTCATAATGAATGGCATAACGTTTCAGCTCCCCAATTTCAGTGAAAAGCTCCTGAGTTCCAAGCCAAGTTTCAGGTCCACAAGAAAACAGATATTAATTATCTCATAATGTTCAATGGATCAAAAGCTGTACCCTTATATCATCATTGCTAACTCCATGGTCCAAGTTGGACAACTGCAACTTTGTGCCATTTTCAAGTCCACTTAATCCTGCAGCACCAAGGTTGTCTTCAAATAAATCCTGCTGCCATGGGAAGTTCTTGGTTCTGCGAAAAGACTGTAGATGCCATGGCAAAAAGAATCCAGATATGGGAAAGTAGGTATCAGCATACGACTAGGGAAAGAATAATTCCGCATTCTTGAGGGTCAGTGAGAGATCAAAGTGTATAGCATAAAAGAACTAATGAATCTACTAAACAATCAAGATCCAAAGACATGGAGAAGTCCAGACAAGCCAACCAGAGTCCTAAACATAACTTGTAACCGCATGTGTTATCTGTGAGGCTTGATGCTGCATACATCCATGCTTATAGTAGCATATAGTTTCACTTCTGAAGTTCCACTCGACAAATATCAAAAAAACTCATTCAAGGAAACCCTGTAAAGCAATCCATCATCTCCCTCGGTTTAACCATCCATATGATCAAACATGCAAGAGGTCCTACGAGATATTAAGTAGAATTCTACTCAAAAGAAGGCAAAATAGGAGATCCTCCATAAGCGTCAATAAGAAGCATCCCACGTTCACCAAAATATAGCAATTTAGATGGATGCATCACCAAAAAATCCTCAAAACCATCCAACTAGCAGTTTGGATAGACAATTGACAAATACTGTTTCAGACAGCAAGCCATGTGAAACTTCTCCATTAGAAAGACCTTTGAGCCTCTCTATCTCGGCCCTCTATGATATCATTCTGCTAACCATTTGTTGAAGTTTATAAGGCATGAAGTTCCAAAATATATGCATGAAACACGTTCAAAGATCAGAGCTTGCCTTGGCAACTGCAAAAGCTGATGGCCCACTATTCACTCCCAGGGAACCTGGAGGAACTCTCCTTATTCCAGGTCCAACTATGATTCTACCACCAAAAGATCTTGAGCCTCCATAGCCCTGGTGTGGAGAACCTCGACCTCTCCCTCTAGAAGCATTATTCCGAGCTCTAATGAGATCAGATACAGAGTGAAAGTTCTTAACCATTGCAAGCCAACTTAGGGATCTTGATCAGACAGATTATATCCCTGTCAAATAATATGTATCATAATTTTTAAACTAGAACATTGATAAGCAAAAAATACTACCAGGAGTAGTACTTTTCACTCCTATAATTGATGCAACCACCACATGACAGCGTCAACTGTCAAGCAACAAGAGCTTAGAGCATCCACAAAGGAGATCTTAGGAGTTTCTCGTCAAAAAAATTGATAAAGATAAAAGAAAATAAAATTCAGAAAACTTTATAAAATATAGGAAACTTTAGGGATGTGGGTTGTGGTCTTGTGGATGCTCTTATCCCTCCAACAGAATTTGCAGAACTCCCTACCAACAGTATCAGGTCTCTCCGCAATAAAACCCACCACAAACTACTCAAAAATACCAGCAAAATCCATAAACAACCATAACTTCTCAATTACTGAAATTTGATTCCCGTTACATCAAACTTAGAGATACAAAAAAAAAGCCCAAACCTCTTACAATATAATTCATAAGAGTAGCATAAGTGAAGCTAGGACCCTAAAATACCAACAAAAATCCATAAACAACCGAAAATTTCTCAATTATTGAAATTCAGTTGATGCTACCCCTAACTTGCAGATACAAATACCATGCCTCTAACGCTCTCTCAAAGGAGTAGCCTCAATTGAACTACAGCCAACAGAAATCTATAAACAGCCATAATTTCTCAACTACTGAAATTCGATTCATGTTGCGCCAAACTTGCAGATACAAAATAAAGCTCACACCTCTCAAGCTCTCTTAAAAGAGTAACTTCAATGAAACTACCACACAGTGCTAAAAAATACCAACAGAAATCCATAAAGAACCATGATTCTCAATTACTGAAATTCAATAAAAGTTACGGAAAACTTGCAGGTACAAAATAAAGCCCACGCCTCTCGAGCTCTCTCAAAAGAGTAGCCTCAATGAAAATACAGCACAGTACTCAAAAGCACCAACAGAAATCCATAAATAACCATAATTTCTGGATTAATGACATTTGATTCATGTTATGTCAAACTTGCAGGTACAAAATATAGGCCCACCGTTCTCAAGCTCTCTCAAAAGAGTTGCCTCAATGAAACTAGCAGACAATGCTCAAAAATACAAAAAGAAATACATAAACAAACATAATTTCCAGTACTGAAAATCCATTCCTGTTATGCCACACACGCAGATATAAAATAAATCCAACGAAACTCTCAAGCTCTCTCAAAAGTGAAGACAGTACTCAAAAATAGAAACAGAAATCCATAAACAACCATAATGCTGAAATTCGATTCATCTTGCATCAAACTTGCAGATACAAAACAAAGCCCACGCCTCTAAAGCTATCTAAAAAGAGTAACCTCACAAAAGACATTGAACATCCCATCGAGAAAGCGTGACTTGTGGAAACAAAGACAACAAATCGGAGCAACTTTATATTCATATCATATTTCCCAACGGTTTCATCCCGCGAATTTGTAGGCGGATATACACATCAAAACAACAAAAACTCGTGTGGGACAACAATCAGCGAAATCAACAATCGTTGAAAGATAAGGAAAAGAAAACGAAAATCAGGAATCGTAACAATTTATGGATAAAGCGCAAAAGATCGAAATATGAGCGGAATCACGCGCTTCTAAAACCAACAGGGAAGATTTCACATGGCAAAACAAATTCAAGAAAGAGAGATTTTGTTACCTGGAACTCAAAATCGTTAAGGGAGAGCTATGCGAGACAACGGAGAATCCAAATGGAGGAAGTCGTAAAAATATTGAAGAAACAACAGAGAGCGAAAGCGATGGAAGGTTAGGGTTTCCGTCTGGGATATTTGGGAATTGCATATAGAGAGAGGGGCCACCGGCCAGGGGTTTATATCGAACCTTGTTGGTAAATATCTGTAGGTCGGCGTCAATAATACGTTATTGTTTTTTTTTGAACCAATAATACGTTATTGTTAGGATCTATATTTTGTCAAATCTATTTGAATAATTTTATTTATATTTGGACAAGTTTTTAAACGGGATAATATATGTTATTGTTAGCCGAATCACATGCAAAAATCTATCACAATACCATGTTTAAGTTAGGTTTGTTTATAAATAACTAGTTGAAATGTTGGATACGTTGTACGAGCTTGCAATTAAAATAACTAATTTATAGTCAACATTTTATGCGAGTTTATTACTAAAATATTTTATACTGTTGTGATTTTTGACAATATTTTGCGGATCTTTTTAGTGATATGTCGTTAACACACATAAAAAGACTAACATGTAAAAATATAAATTAATACTTTTGTTAATGACATTGAATTTCGTAATCTATCGCTAATTTAAAAAATAAGTTTGATTGATTTTTCTATTCAATAAAAATCAATTAGAAGTTATAATTTAGATTTCATTGAGCTTTATATATATACTAGTTTAGGACCCGTACCGTGCATGAGTATTTTTTAGAAAAAAATTTCACAAAATAAATAATTGTATAATTTAAAATTAATTATTTTATCGATGAGTAATTTTAATTAATTTTTTAAAATAAAAATCCATAATTTATGGAGGAATAAAACAAATTTTTTCAAAAATTAAAATATATACTTTAAACAAAAAATATACCTTCAAAATAAACACAGAAGAAATAGATTTGTGCAAAAATTCAAAATATTTAAAATAAGAGAAATATATATTCAAAATAAATATGAATTTAAAACGACTCACTTATCATTACGTCATCGACCCACGTATCAATAGGTCAACGACCTACATATGCATTAGCTCACCGACCCACATATATCAAAATAGTAGGTCAACGACTCACCTACATTAAGTCAACGACCCACATAAATCAAATCAAAAAACTACATAACGGTAAATAAATAAAAAATCCACATGGTCAACGACCCACAAAACTGTAGATCAACGACCCAGAAAACAGTAGGTTAACGACAATATGAATAAAAATTATACTTGAACTTAGTCGATGTGGGATAGCAAAATTCCTAAAAATATTTAACGTAAATAGATTGTGCTTAGATCCTTAAAAAAATTAAGAAAAAAATTGTTCTATGTAGTTGAAAAACTATAGGTCAAGAACAATATGAATAAAAATTATACTTGAACTTAGTCAAAAGTCGAATAAATGTATGATTTGTTCAATCTTCAAAACCTCTATTTATAGAAGTTCTCAAACCATAACCTTACACATAGTCGATGTAGGATAACAAAGTTCTTCGAAATATTTAACGTAAATAGATTGGGATTATAATCCTTTAAAAAATTAAGAAAAAATTGTTCCATATAGTATTCTTTTAAAAAATTATTTAATAAATATTATATCAAAATTATTAAAACGATTGAAATCTAAAAAAATATATCTAATTTTCGAGGAAAAAAAGTAACGTGAAATGTAATGAGAGATGTATTTCAAAATACTCGAACCACAACGCCACGTCGGCAATTATACACTCTACCTTAGTATATTGATTGATTTTATATATTTATATTGATTGATGATTGATAGGTCAACTACCCACATATACATTATATCAACGACCCACAAACATCAAAGTAGTAGGTTAACGACCCACAAAATAGTAGACAAAACAGTAGGTCAACGACCCATATATATTAGATAAACGACCCACATTCACTATGTCAACGACCTACATACATTATGTCAATGACTCACGTAACGATAGATAAAAAAAGAAAATCCACAAAGTCAACGATCCAAAAAATAGTAGGTCAACAACAATATGAATAAAAATTATGCTTGAACTTAGTCAAAAGTTCAAGAAATGTATGATTTGTTCAATTTTCAAAACCTCTATTTATAGAAGTTCTCAAACCATCAATCTTGCGTATAGTCGATGTGGGATAACAAAACCCTTGAAATATTTAACGTAAATAGATTGTGCTTCTAATCCTTAAAAAAATTAAGGAAAAATTGTTCCATATAGTATTCTTTAAAAAAAGAAAATTCTTTAATAAATATTATAATAAAATCAAAAAATAGATCGAAATTTAGAAAATATATATAATCGTTCCGAGAATAAAAAGTAACTTGAAATGGTTTTTAAAAAAATGTAATTTAAAAATAAAATATTTGATGGCTAAAAATAATTTAAAAATAAAGATTTTGTGACGATTAATGAGAGAGCTTGATTTCAAATATTCGCATCACGCGCCACGTCAGCAGTTGTGCACTCTGCTTTAGTATATTTATATTGATGATATATATATAGAGTTAGGATCATGTAGGAACTTCTCTTAAAGTATGTATGGAATATGGACTTATAATAGTTGTTGGATGAATATAGATGAACGTCCAAGATTTAACATTATTTATGGTAATAATTAATAAGAATATTATATTGTCTCTAATAGAATTATGATAATGTTAAGTGTTTAATAAATTTATATGGTAAATCAATGTTCAACAATTGATATACTAATTATTAACGAAAATAATATTATATTTTAACGACTGATATTGCCCCTAAAACAATTTAACGACCAAAATAAAATTTAACGACTAATTCTAACAAATTTAAACGACCAAATTTAACGAACAATTCTAAATAATTTAACTAGCATAAAATTTAACGACCAAATTTTAACGACCCACAAAATTTTAACGATGACTATATTAATTATAAAAAAAATAACGACCAAAATTTCTCTATAAAATATATTAACGACTAAATATGAAAATAATTTTACAACCAAAACAAATTTTAACCCCCAATCTTAACAAATTTAACGATCAAATTTCTTATAAAATATATTAACGATCAAATTTCTCTACAAAATATATTAAAGACCAAATATATTAACGACCAAATATATTAACGATCAAATTTCTTATAAAATATATTAACGATCAAATTTCTCTACAAAATTTCTATATAAAATATATTAACGACCAAATGTATTAAAGATCAAATTTCTTGTAAAATTTTTAACGACCAAAATTTCTTATAAAATATATTAACAACCAAATATGAAAATAATTAGTTTTATAATAAATTTCCATATAATTTGAACGATCAAATTTTAACGACCAAATTTAACGCCCAAATTTAACGACTAAATTTTTTTTTAACGATGAATATATTAATTTTTAACGATCGGCAATATATATGAAGACCGTAAAACATAATAATAACGATCAAATATATTCAATAATGAACGTTAAATAGAACAATATGCAACTACAATAACATAAAAATTGTAAACATTAATTGTCGTGTATATTTTATGTTCATTTAAAGATTTGTTCACCCAAAAATAATATATCATATTTCCTACTATAAAAAAATACATTAACTTTTGTTGAACCAAATTTGAACAATTTGATGAAACTCTCTATTTAACCTTATTATGTACCTTTCATCATGGACGTTCATTATTTAATCTAACGGATCTTAGAAGTTCTTACTCCCTACTCTAAGAGATGTTATTACTGTATCCTAACCCTAAATAGAGTTATATATATAACTTCAAATGTCTAACTATTCACTCTACAATATTCGCATGAACAATAATAAGCATTGTCCTTGTAAGGGATGATGAATCCGCCATCATATCTCACGGAGACAACCCGACATCTCACCATAGAGGAGGTTTTAACATCTCACAAAAAATCAAGGAACAAAACCCTTTTTTCTAAAAATTATCAACTATTTCTTATAATACATAACTCTATATAGTGTAAGAATAAGTTAATAAAAAAAACATAAAATTAAACTAAAAACAATATTTTTTATATGGTAGAGGGATTAGGTGAAAGATCTCTCCTTAAAGTTGGCTTTAAATGTAACTCATTTATTTTAAAATCGAAGATAGAAAATGGGCTTTTGGTGTAACACCCCAAATCCGTAGGACTCGAAGTGCTATTGGGCTAGGATCTCACAATGGATCATGACCCTAGCCTGACAACAATTTCACAGATCTTACAACAAGGCACCAATAGATTAAAACAAAACATGAAACTAATATATATATATATATATATATATATATATATATATATATATATATATATATATATATATATATATATATATATATATATCCAAAAAGGTAATACAATGTACCGCTGAGTACAAACAAACTAAACTGTACAACAAAATAACCCATATCCCCGATACCGCCCTAGTGTACGGAGCCTCAGCGGATCACCCACTATGAATCACTTTGCAGCTCTCCTATCCTGCAAAGTGTCTACAACACGGTATAAAACCGTTAGCTAACCATACACAAATATAAGAATATGCTAGAGCACAAACACACATCAGAAATCTTAACACATCATCATGCTTTCACACATTTACCCTGTTCATTATCTTTATAAAGTCCAGCAATCAACTCATATATAAATATCCATATAAACATAAGTGACACGAGGAATATAACCCTCGCCTCTGGATACTATAACCAGCTGGAATGGTGCCTGGAACACCTCCCCGTATACCCTAAGGGAATGGAGAGTGCCCGAACCGTTTACCAGGTCTGGCCTGACCACAGAGAACCCCCAACTCCCAGCGGGATGAATGGAAAAGTTGCCACAGCCTTACAATGGGCAATCAATATATCATAGGTCGGTGACCATCATAACACATGCTATAAACATATAACACACACCACTCATGCACAACATCCTATAAAGGAATGGCAACTAAGTAAGTCTCACGGACTTACCTCAACCTCGTAATCGTCTCACTGGATCAACCTCAACTCAATCCACTCCAAACTGGAGGATAACACGGCCTATACAAGGCATACATAAATATCAAACTCCTATCACACAAATGGTCACACCTAGACCCAAGGGATCCATAAAGGATCATATCCAACTCGTAAACCTCAAAGCCCTAACCGGCAATTCCATATCATACTCGTCAACATCCGAATCCTAGCATGGTACTAAGTTCCTCATACTAGAAAGGAAAGGAACTACCTAACTATAGATAGGCCCGGGACAAGACGCACCTGCGTGAACTAAGGACGCAGGGACGGAGGAGATCACCCGCAGGCGCAACAGGTAAAATCCGCAGGGGCGGTGACAAGGAATGCTGGCAAGCGCAAGCACGCCGCAGGCACTGTGACACGGTAACCGCGGGGGCGGTGGCTCTCAGCCGCGGGGGCGACGACAACGCAGAATGCAATCTTGCGGCTTCTCCTTAGCTCTTCACGTGATCAACTCACGTCTACTCTCTTCCAGATTCATACACAAGCATAAACATACACAATTCAACATCATCCTATGCTCAAAGCATCTAATCCTAAGCTAGGGAAGGAAGAAGCAAAAGAAGAAGGAAGAGAAGAAGGAGAAGAAGACTTACCACTGCTGAAGGTCTAGGCAGGCAAAAGCATAAGCACTACTCAGCTGGCTTCACAAGCTCAGCAACCACAACTAGCATCAACAGCCACACAACCACACACACAACTCTACCAACTCAAGGGAGAAACCAACTCAAGCTCAAGGAGAAAGAAGAAGAAACAAGAAGGACGTGACACTGGATTGGAAATGTGAGGAAACCCTTGCTCAGCAAGGTGGAACGAAGGAGGTAAGGTAAGGTAAAGCACGGGTCAAAGGGTCAACAAAACCGGCTGCAGCCGCCGGAAACCGCAGGGGCGGGTTTCCTGGCCGCAGGGGCGGAACAACAGGAGAGCTGCAGGGGCGGCCTCACAGACCTGCGGGGGCGGCTAAGACCAAAACTCGCTGCCAAAACTAAGGCTCTTACATTTGGATTTCCATCAACATTAATGATACTATAAAGAATGACATTTTGGAACATATTCATAATTTATTTTCGGAACTTCTAAGTGCACGGCGGTCCGGCGGAAGAATTAACAAATGCACGACGTTTACGGTTTCCGGACCCGTCACGGTTCCGGCAACCGTAACCGTGCTAAATTTCTCACGGTCACGGTTTTCGAAACCGTGACTGGTCCGAAAATCGTAACCGTTGAAAATTAAAACCCTACAAATTTTACTAATATAGGGGACAAAAATTTTAAATTTTTTTTAAAAAAAATCCCACGGTCACGGGATCCATCACCGTGTCAGGAAAAATAATAATAATAATAATAATAATAATAATAAAATCTTTATTTTATACTACGGTCACGGTTTCGGGAACCGTGACGGTTACGGAAACCGTAAACGTCGTACATTTGTGAATTATTTCGCCGTGCCTTTAAAATTGCCCTTTATTTTGCGAAAAGAGATCTTTATGAATGTTATATTCATTTAACCATTTTTTCAAAAAGTATTTATGGGCCACCATTAGACAAACGTAGCATCAATTATTTCTAACATACTAAAGGGTCATTTTAAGAGAAATTAAAGTCATATATGGGTTGGGCAAAATTCGGTTTTGTGTATGTGTACATCTTCATTATATGAAGTGCTTAACAGAATAGTTGGAGAGTTTGCCATCATTTTTTCAACACATCTAGAATCGCCTCAAACGGACTCCGGAATAAGAAGTTAAGAACCTTGTATTGAAATGAAACCGTTTGCATCGGGTTTCAAGATCAAATCACCGCATCGATTGCAACCCCCACCTCAATCCACACTCTACCTTTGTCTTCAGCATTAACTCGTGGTTAATAAGCTTTTCATGCAAAGCCTCGAAAGTGATAGCATTGTCCCTTGCATTTATAGCATGAATTACGGGAATATATGGATCATCAAGCCCTCTTAAAACATAATCTGTAAAGTCCTCTTGCGAGACTGGTGAGTCAAGAGAAGAGAGTAGATTAGAAGAGATTTGATGTGCTGAAGATACGCTGTAATTGAGTCGGTTCCTTTCGCCACTGAACGAAGACGATCTTTAACTTGCTTCACATGGCCGCGGGAGGGTTTCCATATGTTAACCGAAGAGTTTCCCATACACCATGAGAGTGTGTGTCAACAGCAACAAAACCTACGACTTCAGTGGATAGCGTACCCAATAAGGCGTCATACACAAGTTTATCCTGACGGACAAAAGTTTTGTGGGCTGGATTCTCCATGGTTGAATCTGGCAGTGTGGCAGCTGGTGTTTCTAACGTGCCCAGAACGTATCCATGAAGATCAAAACCTTCAAGAATTGCAAGGATTGACTGCTTCCAATTGAAGTAATTTGTTGGTACTAGTTTAATAATGTTTGTTAGTACAACAACAGTGAAGGGTTTTGTGGGTTCGTAGGGATTTGCTAGTGTTGATGCATACTCAGTCATCGTGAAAGAGATGAAAGAGAGGGTATTTGTGAGACCCCTATTCTTTCGGACCGAGATCGGACCATAGCCGAGATTGGCTTTGGGCCGAGATTGGCCTAGCCGCACCCGCGGGCACCATGTGCTGCCTCTGCGGGTATCCGCCCCTGCGGCTCAGAAGACCGCGCCTGCGGATTCTGGCGGCTGCAGCCGGCTTTGTTGACTTCGTTGACCCGTGCTTTACCTTTGCTTATGTCTTTCCTTGCTCTTGGCTGATCAAGGGTTTCCATCCTCACTCTTTTCTTCAGCTTCCCACGTTCTTCTTGCTTCTCCCTTGCTTCACCTTGATCTTGTCTTGGTTTCCTTTGGTTTGGAAGAGAGTTGTTGTACTTTGTGGTTGATGATGATGCTAGTGTGTGTGTTGCTGAGCTTGGAAGCCAGCTTTGGTGTGTGTTGATCCTCCATGCAGCCTAGGATCTTCAGTAGTGGTGAGTTCTTGCTCCTTCTCCTTCTCTTCTTCTTTGATTCAATCTTTCTAGCTTAGGATTAGATGTATGCTAAGGGTATTGATGTTAGTATGTGTATGTACATGTTTGTGTGTGGATTTGGAAGAGAAAAGGCGGGATTTGATCACGGGAAGAGCCGAGGAGAAACTGCGGAATCGCCCTCTGCAGTGTTGCCGCCCCCGCGGCCAGAAGTCACCGCCCCTGCGGACCTTGTGCCGCAGCGCCCGCGCCGTGCCAGCGCCGTGCCTGCGTTGTCAGCGACCCTTGTCACCGCCCCCGCGGTTGAGTGCCACCGCGCCCGCGGTTTCCTGCGTTCCGCCCCTGCGTCCCTTGATCACGCAGGTGCGTCTTGTCCCGGGACTACCCATAGTTGGGTAGCTCCTTTCCTTTCCTAGTATGAGGGAACTAGTACCATGCTAGGTATCGGTTTATGATGAGTATGATATAGATATGCCGGTTACGGCCTTGAGGTTACGAGTTGGATATGATCCTTATGGATCCCTTGGGTCTAGGTGTGACCCCTTTGTGTGATAGGAGTTTGATATATATATATATATATATATATATACATATATATATATATATATATGTGTGTGTGTGTGTGTGTGTGTGTGTGTGCCTTGTATAGGTTGTGTTGTCCTCCAGTTTGGAGTGAACGTTTCTGAGAGTTGTTCGTACCGAGTTACTTCTGAGATCGAGGTAAGTTCATAGGACTTACTTAGCTACTATCCTTATATTGGATGTATGCTTGAGTGGTGTGTGTGTTATATGCTTTATAGCATGTGTTATTATGGTCACCGACCTATGTTATACTGACCGCCCATTGTAGTGGCTGTGATAACCTTTCCCTTTCATCCCGTAGTGGAGTCTGGGAGGTTCTCTGTAGTCAGGCTAGATCTGGTATACGGGAAGAACCCTCACCACTCCCATAGGGTACACGGAAGGTGTGCTGATACTACTCCAGTTGGCTAGAGTACTCAGAGGCGGAGATTATATTCCTCGTGTCACATATCTTTATATACATCTATTTATACGATTTAGTGATTTAACTTATTAAAGATAATAAACCGGGTAAATGTGTGATATCATGATGATGTGTTAATATTATTGATGCGTGTGTGCGCTCTAGCATCTTCTTATATATGTGCATAGTTAGCTAACGGTTTTATACCGTGTTGTAGATCCTTTGCAGGTTAGGAGAGATGCAGAGTGATCCAGAGGGGTGATCTGTTGAGGGTTCCGTACACTAGGCGTATTCGTGGGATTTTGGGTTTATCATTATTGTACGGATTTCAGTTTGACTTTGTACTCAACAGTACTTTGTATCATCCTTTTGACATGTGTGTGTATATATATATATATATATATATATATATATATATATATATATATATATATATATATATATATATATATATATATATATCAGTTTTTATGTTTTGTTTTAATCTATTGGTGCCTTGTTGTAAGATTCAGTGAAGTTGTTGTCAGGCTAGGGTCAGGATCCATTGTGAGATCCTAGCCCAGTAGCGCCTCGAGTCCTACGGATTCAGGGTGTTACAGTATTGTGTTTAGCGGATCGTGTTTAGGCTGATACCATATAATGAACTGAATGAATGATTTATTGCTGAGAAAGACTGAACGTATATATACACACCAGAGAGATCTAGCTATTAAAAGATAAGAGAGATCCTAATAGAAGATATTGACAAAAGATACTAACTAACTAAATCTTTCAGTAATAGTGCACTCTACATACAACCCTCAATGTCAATTTTTGTAGGATTCAAACTCGCATCCATATTTCTCCGACTTCTTTTTCCGGCTAATACTTGACACGTGATCAAGGTCAACATATTTCGCCTTTGTAGGTTCCCCGTGTCTATCACATTGGACACTTAATATACAAAATATGCGTCTATCCAACCACGATTTGTTTGTGACCAACACAATATTCATTGAATTCGCCAAAATGGGCCCAACCCACTAACCTATCTCTATCGTGAAAGTCAGGGGCAAACCACTGACTTAACAATAAAAAGTATTAAAAACAATATTCACACAATTTTGTATACTTAACAATAAAATGAAATAATAAACTTATATTGCAAACTTATTTGGAGAAGCATGTCAAGTCTATCTAGATCACTTCATTTCTTTTCGTTAAACGGAAGCATTACACTTTAATCGTCAGAGTCAACATCATCCCCATCTTCGTATGCCAATATTTTTTCAACTTGACGAAAACATATTAGAGGAAATTGGATTTGACATTTTGAATGTCAATACTGAAATTATCTGGCCTATACTTATATACTTACAGTTCTCTAACGACTACAATCCACCAGTTAGAATTAATTTATAATATTAGAACAACGTTCAAATTTTGACTGTTGGGGCGCAATTTAAATCCGTCCCTGGGTTCACTTCCACTGCACCCCAAAAGACGTGTTCTTGATGCGAGTTGGATTCGAACTGGAATCGAGATGTAAATGTTGTTAGTTCTTTGTACAAATAGCAATCACGTTTATTTCCCGTCATTTATATTTGTTATAGTTAATGGTTTGATCTAACTCTTGAGTGCTCATTCATTTACGGATGTTTTCGGTGATCGAAAAACCTTCTTTTCAAAAATAATATTAAAAAAATTATCAATAATAAATTAAAAAAAATTATCAATAATAAATTAAAAAAGAGATCGTTAAATACAAGACCTCATATTTTCATATTTTACTAGCATAACTAGAGATGGGTTGCAAACCTAAACCCAAACCGTTGAACCTAAAACCGTCCGGTTTGCCGGTTTAACACGGTTTCTTAAAAAAAATAAAATAAATAATAATATATATGTGCAGAATGTTAAAATAAATAAATTAATATTATATAAAAATAAAAAAATTACTATAAAAAAACTTAGTATATAAAAACTAGTAATTAAAATTTATACCAATTAAATAAAAGAAACATAAATTCAATTTAACAAAAAAAACTCGGAAAAAATAAAGGGCTTGAACCGGTTTCCCAGTTGCCTACGTATCCTCTCGGGATTAAGAGGAATCAAAGCCCACATAGTTCTCTTACCTTGACTTACCTTTTTTCGGACTTCCGAGTTTTTTTAAATCCCGCTTACCTTTCGATGTCGGACTCGTAAGTAGTGTCGGCGTCTTCGGAGTTGGAATCCGATTTGGAGTCGTACACCGGTGCATTCCGTTGTTTCCGCTTAGCCGCCCTTATCCAATCTTGGATACAAACTTGCATCTCCAACTTCTCGGGCTTCAATTGACTTCTCTTGTGACCGAGAATGTTCCCGCCTTGGCTAAATGCTTGCTCCACCACAACCGTTGATGCGGGCACGGCCATGATTTGTTGTACAATTTTAACTAATGTTGGATATTTGGGAGCTAATCTCTTCCACCAATCCAAAATATCAAAATTACCATTATCATCAAAATTAAAACAAGTGTTAAGATAATCTTGATATTCCACATTTGAAGATGAATGTCAAGGTGTTTTTGTTCTTCTAGCAAAAAATTGTTATGCAAGTGAAAGAGAAGAAGATGAACTAGTAGAAGAGGGAGATGGACTAGGTGCGGTAAAAGAAGAGCTAGCACTAGATTCAAATGTACTAAATAATTTTCCAATTTCGGTATTAACTTGTTGCACAATGTTAGGAACATTAATGTTTTCTTGTGTTAAGTTTACACACAAACAATTATAATAAGTGGTCAATAAATCGGAAAGACCATCTAGTTTAAGTCTATGATAAAAAACGGCGGTTACAAGATAAATCATGGGAATGTCTTGATAATATTTAAGCCATTTATCTTTCATTTCAAACATGCAATCCATGAGGCAAGGTATGTTAAAACATTTTACAAAAGCTTCGGAAACATTAACGGCAATTTCTAAAAATCTATGAGATGTTGGAGTGTAAACACAACTCATGGTGTTAGTTGCATCATTAAAAGTTTTTAAAACATTACATATATGGGCACAAGTTTCCCAAACATTTTCATCATCTAAAATTGACCAAGGTACGTGAATTGAAGCAAATTCTTGTAACAAAATTTTATAACGTACGGCTTCACGAAGTAGTTTGTAAGTCGAGTTCCAACGAGTTCCAACATCTTTTGAAAAAGCAATAGGATGAACGTTTTTGTTTAAACATAAATTTCTCCATTTTCTTCTTAAATCGGAGTCGTGCCATATATGATCAATAACAAGTTTGATTGGGGTTAGCATATTTCCTAAAACCTTAAGTCCATCTTGAACACATAAGTTTAAAATATGACATGCACATCTTTGATGAGTATAAGGAGTTTTTATATATTGTCCCACATCCTCAACCAAATGGTTTACGGCGACGGTATTTGCGGATGCATTATCAAAAGAATATGAAAAAACTCGATGTTGTAAATTATATTCTTGTAAAACCGTTTTAATCATGCTTGCAATGCCTAGTGCATTATGTCTTTGATTGAAATGCCGAAATCCAATAACATATTTATGCAAAAACATAACGTTATCAATAAAATGTAAAGTAATGCCCATGTAAAAATGTTGTTGTGATTGTGTACTCCAAATATCACTACAAATGGAAACTTGATGTTCAAAACTAGCCAAATTCGATAAAAAAAATTTCTTTCTTTTTTAAGTAAGATTTACTTACTAATTTTGAAACGGTTTTCCTAAAAGTTGGTTTAAAAGAATGGTTGAAGATATCTAGTGTTATATTCCCTAACTTCTTCATATTCGGCATAAGAAAACGGTAAAGAATGTGAACAAATAACATCGGTCAAGTTCTCCTTTATCTCCTTCGGTTTCCGCCGTATGTAGCCGTGTCTCCTGTTCCGCCGGGTTCTTCTTTGGTTCAAGTTCTAAGGTTTTTTTTTCTAGTTTTTTTTCGTTTCAGCGATACCTCAACAAATCTACCTTTTCTATCTCTTGCTTTCTTCAGATCCATCTCATAACAGATCTGTCGAATTTTTCCGTTCTTTATCCCTTTCTTCTCCTCAGATCTTCAAATTTTTGACCTTTTGTCTTTTTTTCGGCCGCACCAGTCTTCTTCCGTAGATCTGCTATCCTTTTATTGTACTTTGTTCGTTTACATTTTTTTTCTTCTTGTAGATTCGTAGGATTGTTAGTTTGCTTCCAGATATACCTCTTCTACCTTCCCTCAACCTTAGCGGGCTAGTCTATAGGTCCAACCCCCTCAATCCTCAACCTGTCTGATCTAACCTTTTGTTGTAGTTTCGCTATTTGCTTTTGGTAAATACCTCTTGTTATGAGTGATTTCTTTATCTTTGTATCTTGTATAAATTATGAGCAAGGAATCTTGAACAAAATCTTGAACAAATGACCAAACTCGTGACTAAACTCGAACAAGTCAGGAAACAAGTTTGTATAAATCAATAATGTTATGTTCAATTTAGTCCTGTTAATTCCTATTGCGATTTGTTGAAGGCATTATCTTATTTTCTTGAAAATTTTGCACCATAACACTTACTCTATAATCTCACTGAATATGAAGTTCATCAATGAGTTCCATTTACCATTTCTCTATAAACCAAAACCAAAAGCCTTGAAAAAATAAAAGGACTAAGGTCTTGCAACCAATGAAAAAGCAATCTTGCGACCAATGAAAAACTCGTGACCAAATTCGAACAAATATTCATCCCATTTTTTGTTTTGAGGGAAATTTATCATCTTAAGGTCTAAGTAGTTATGGAGGAGTCTTTTTCAGTTGTTTTCAAATGTTTTCTTCATCTGAGTTTTCGAGTTTCGTATTTTAAGTTCTTTTTTCATTGCTTATTTTTCTCTTTCATTGGATTTTCATATCTTGTTTTTGTTGTTTTTCATCCCGAAAATTGTTCTTGGTATTTATTGTGTTTATCAAATTTTTGGTGTTCTAAATCTGGGTTTTTAACCTTTTTAGTTTTGTTTTTAACTTCTTTCTATCGGTTTAGTTGTTTGTGGTTGTGTAGGATAGATAAAAACTCCTTTGTTGATTTTTGTATTTTTTCCTTTTTGAAAAGTTTTCGTTTTTTCTTACATCCAAACTCTTAACCTTTTCTCTTTAGTTTTTGTTCTTCTTACACTTGTTTTTTCAAGCCTTTCTATTCTCCAAACCAAACTTTTAAACAACTTTCGCCTTTTTTTAAATTTTTTTTACCTCGAATCTTCGGCCTTTTTAAAAAAATTTCCCTCAAAACCGAATAACATTATGAATAATTGAAACCAAGAACCTTTTATCTTCCCCTAAATTTTGTTTTGGTCCCCATGTAACTCGTTAAAGAAAATTATCCAAAAATAGTTGATATATGAGTTGGGTGAAAGAACAAGAGGAATAAGAGTGAAGAGATGTGAATCTCTCGTATCGAATATTTTTCCTAACCAAATCTAGAGTAATCAGTTCATACTGAACAATCTCAAGCATCTTATGCTCATATGAACAATTTTGATTATGATGTTCTACCGTGTAACTATGTTAGTTAAATTTATCTTTATGGTGTCCCCAGACTTTTCTTTAGACTTTTTAGGGATTTGGGGATGCAAACACCCGTTTTGGTGTTCCTCTTCTTCTAGTTCCAATGGCGAAAAATATTCTTTCAACAATTTTTCATATCCGAATTCCATGATTCAATTGATAATGTTGGTAAATTGCCAATATCTTGAACATTGAAATATTCAACCTTTTTGAAAAAGGTTATTTGCGCTTTTGAAGAAATCATGAATTTAAGGTTCAGACAATATCTATTATTTTTGAAAACTTGATAATGGATGTCCGTATGTTGGACAATTTTTCATCTTCCCATGAATTCACTTTGATAAAAATGAAGAAAATTGGGGAATAAGCTCAAACCCTTCAATCGAGAAAAACGCATCTTTAATCTTCTCCAAATCTAGCTTTTTCCAATTTCATCGAATGCGTCATACTGTTTCGACGAAATCAAAAGAGGGGAACCCTCTACTCCTTATAACAAAAACACAAACAACAATAAGAATAAAGAAACGAGATTCACGAACCAGGTTGTATTTACGCCTCCCTCCTTTAAATGAATAGTATGAAAATGGTGACGTCTTTTTTTCCAAACGACTGCATTAATCTACTAAGTTAATGACTTGATCAATATATAGATTCATGTTTGGCATAATAACCTTACTATTTCTTTTGGATAAATTGATCTTTTTTCTTACAGACCAATGGTCCAATGACTGGTCTTCAAACAATCCACCGGCGATTTATTCCGGTGAGGGGCTGGTACTTGCCAGGCTACCAAAAACATGAGTTTCTTTTGAAGCTCTTTGAACAAACTTGAACGTCCTGAAATTGCTATAAAATCACAATTGAACAAACAAAAACTTTGTGTGGATTTGTGATCAGCTGTGCCCATCCCCGACCTCATTCTCAAAGTTAATCATTTGTGCTTGTCAAGTGTTCCGTGTGTTGTAGTGGACTCTTCCGAGCGTTTGATCAAGTTTTATTGGTGACATTCGAGTTGTTTGTTTTGGAGGGGTCGTGGATTTGTGATCGACTCCTGAAGGCTCTACTTCAAGTCCAAATATAAGGTGTCCACAGTTGTTCCCCAGGCTCTTGTTCTGTGTACTTCGTTCAACGACAGACTTTATACTCTTCGTCATCTAATGATTGAGTCGCTTTCCTTACCCTTGAAGATTTCGTTGCTTTCGGTCCATTTGGTGTACTTTTGTGTTTTCTTTGATGTTCTTCTATTATGGTTCTTCATGACGGTTTGTCCGTCTACCGATTTCTTTCGGTCTTTCAATCTATTAGACGGTGTGTCGTCTAATGCTTCGAACTGCTTACCTTTTATCAAAAAAAAAACATCGGTCAATCCTAAACTTTCTTCACTATCATTATATGTAAATAAAGGAGAATGAGAGGTAGAAGATGCAAACCCGTGGGACAATTGTGTTTGTCCCCGTGAAATCCCGAACTTCTCCGGATGGACGTTTGCCATGTGAGTTTGCAATGTTCCGTAGCCGCCCTTGACCTTCCACTTGTACACCTTCGGGCAATAGTTGCATGCCACTTGACAATAATCGTTCACCAGCTCCCCCCTTGGTGTAATGCTTCGTAAATATTTCGGATGTAAGCATTTTCGGACGGGGGAGACTTCTTCGTGGAACTTCGGTAACTTCGGGCATTTGTGTTTCGCTCTCTTGGGTGCTAGGAAAGTATTGAGAAGAGGGAATTTGATCACTTGGGTTTGCCATTACGAGAGATCAAGAATACGATGAATATTAGAGAAGATGAGTTGTAGATTGTGTGATTTTTAGAGGAGGAAATATTTGGTATTTATAAGAAATTAGGATAAGTTGTGGGTGAGTATTAAATTATTATTATTATTTAATATACATGTCCCAACGACTCTAAAAGAACAGTTGAGGCACAAATAAACCAACGGCTCTTAAAGTGCCGTTGGATTTTTGTTTAAAAAAATAATAAAAAAAATAAACGGTGGAAGGCCCAAACCGACGGTTTAGGTTTTTGGAATCCCTAAACCGGCCAAACCTAAACCGCCGGTTTGAACAGGCCCCACGTCATAACGGACGCACACCTAAAACACTGTCGTTCAGTCGAAGTGCACGTCTCTGACGGTACTCACGTGTTAGTAAATCGGACGCACCGTGCAATTTAACTGTCCGTACCGAAAAACAAAACAAGGAAACAACGATTTCATTCGATAAGAATCAAAGCCCTCGCGCTCAATTCACAACCGCCTCGTCCCCCGCGAAGCAGAATGCGTTCAGGAAAACAATCCAAGCAACCCAGACGATCCACCGGTATCACTTCAGTTCTCCTTTCGCTTCTCCGTAATCGCATTCTTCTTTTTGACGAATCCCGAAACCCTGTACAACTTTGACCAAAACCCTAAATTGCTGTCTGTGTACTCTCACGGGTTTTGAAATATCAATTCGTTTGGAAATTATTTATTGCGTTTGCTTGCTTAGAATTTACCTAAATTATGATTAACCCTACTTTGGTTTTATGCAGCAAAGAAGGGTGGTGAAGCAGCAGAGACGTCAGCTGATATAAATGGTGTTTTTCACTTTTATATCTGGTGATTTTATGTTTGGGGAGATGGGTTTCTAAGCATTTTTTTGTTTACCATTTTCTATTGGCAGTTGCCCAATCGTCTCAAGATGGCTTGGAGAACCTGCCCAAAAGAGCCAAGAAGGTTGAACATTAAGTTTTATGTGCTTCTTTTTGTATTTTGGGGATTCAGAAATATGAAGTGGACTTTGCTGAAATGGGGTTGTCTTTGTCGCATTCTGTTGTTGTAGTCAAATAGTGCGTTGAAGATAAATGAAAAACAACCTTGCAGAGGGAGCAAACTTAAGTTTGATTTTGAGATCGGTGCCAAGGACAACGATAAGTTAAAGAGTTTGATTGAAGAAAGCAAAGATAGTGATGACAGTGATTGGGAAGACGGTTTAGTTCAGGTTTCAAATCCTGCAACTGATGATCGGAATAGCGAGGGAAATGTATTTATTGTTGAACTCCCTGTGAATCCTGAATCATCTGATCGGAAGAATATCCGAAATAGCGAGGGCAATGTAATTACTGTTGAATTGCCTTTGACTCCAGAATCCTCTAATCGGAAGAATATCCGCAGGTTTACTGCAGAAGAAAAGGTTGGGGTTAATTGATATGATTCTATAATCTATATTGTCTTAATCATCAAAATTTCGCCAGCTGAAAAATTTGATGATGTGTGTACAGGAAACCGCTGAGCTAATACATAGAGTGCATTTGCTTTGTTTGATTGGACGAGGGAGGATAATTGACAGGGCTTGTGATGATCCATTGATTCAGGTTTGTTTTCAATATTGTTCTGTTTTATGCAATGAAAGTTTGTTGATTATTTTGTTTTTACACTTATTTATGTAGTTGTCTGCATTTGATGAATGCTTGTTGTATGTGATTACGAATATCAGTGTTTACAGAGAACAAATAAGGGACTTGATGAGGGTGGGGAAGCATTAGAGCATGAACACTTGTCAAGTAATTATGTGGGGTTTTAATTTTTGCTATGTGCTAAATTTATGTCATTTGTGGCGAGATGCATATTAAGTGGCATGTTTATATTGTCAAGCACTCAATATATTCATACATATAAATATAAGGCAGACACATATTGTAGATGTATGATATGCATCAATGACTGGATACGAAGTATGTTTAGTGAATGATGGTAGAGAATTATTTCTTATCAACATTTTCACGAAAGAAATTATATTTTAATTTTTTGTATTCGCTGTACCAACAATCCAATAATGATTATCTCTGGCATATCAATTTCTCATCCCGTTTTTTTATCTTAATATTAGTTATTTGATTTGAATAACTTGTCTTTCTTTGGCTAGTCACAAATTAAAATAGTTCATCTTTCCGCACGAAGCAGCCTGCACAATTTTTCTGGACATAAAGACTAACTGATTTACAATGTTGGAGAAGTGTAACTCCCCACTAAATTACCGAAGTATGCAAAATTCCCCATCTTCATAATTTTAGCTACCTTGGTTTGAGGGCTTTCCCAAGTGATATAGAAATGAAATTAATAATATTATTTTAATCATCGTTAATAATGAGAATCAATGTAATGAATGTATGGTGGACTAAGAGTAGCAGTGATGTGGCAGAGAGAAATTAAGAAAGAGACGGAGAAACCCTTAGAACTAATATCATTGATATCCAATAAATAGTGGAGAGTTTCTTAAGTTATTGTGTAGAATGGGGCAAGAACCTTGAGTACTTGGATCATATACGCACCTGCTTTTGCTATGGCTATTGTCTATGTATCTAGCATATACTGTTGCTTTATTTCTTTTAGCCAAATTTCCCCGTCTATCCTCTCTTGGTAATTGCTGAACTTGGAAAGTCTTGGATTGGTGTACTCTATATGTGATCGCGTCACATTTATGCTTGTTCTCTATATAATTTATTCCTAATAAAATCATATGGCAGGCCGCTTTTCTGTCCCAACTACCGCCATACTTGCTGAAGATATCTGAAGCTACGAAGCTAACTGTGAAGGCTTTGAGTCCACTCGTCACTTGGGTAAATCAAGTAGAGATACTTTGGTTGGTGGCATATCTTTGTATTAGAGATTACAGACTGAATCACCTTTGTTTTTGTGGCAGTTGCACAAGCATTTTCGTGTTCGAAGCACAACAACAGAAGGGAAGCCATTTCCTTCAGCTCTGTCGCTTGCCCTTGGAACCCAAGAAGGGTCCCCTGAAGAGGTATTCCTAAATATATTCTGTAATTTTTCCTTTTTTTGACAAACAAAAAAACACAACAGTTTTTTCTCCTGATGTTCAAGTGACCTATGTTGAACCATGTTTGGTAATATGCTTCTGCATTTTCTAGGCAGGAAGCTGCTTCAACTAAAAGTCCTGTTTACTTTAGCTGCAATACATTCATGATGTTACTTATCTCTTTTGTAATATTTCATGCCACTTAATCAGTGATGGAAGTGTGGAACTATCATCTATATATGCCGGATAAGCAAGAAATGACTATGAAGCATTATGTCCGAGCATGAGTATGTTTGAACTAATTTCCGTGTTCATTTCTCTAGTGCCGTTGCATTCTGGAAAATCTTCATCCCTACTCTATATTTTTGCACCACAATGATGCTTTTTCCCTTACAAAAATAATTAATAAATTGCTGTCTAGCAGGTTCTTTGTAATCTTCATCTTTTGTTGTTTATTAGAGGATGCCATATCCTCTTTCTGACATTCTCTTCATTTAACAAATCCTTTTCTGATAATAGGAACTATAAAAATTAGTGGGGAACAGGTAGAAGATTCACACTCACAATTTTGCTTGTTAAAATTTTTTAATAATTACTTTCAATCAACAGTTTCGGAAAAATCAATAACTAAGTAGAGAGCTCATAGAAACTTGGATCATTAAGTTATTTAGACATGTTCCTGAATATTCGTAGTAAGCAGATTGGAACCTAACACAACCTGTTAATACTTATTAGTATGTGTTTTATCTGCATTTTTATCTTAAAGGATACACCTTTAGTGTCACTAAGTGGTTGTATTTTGCAGGTGGCTGCACTGTCCGTGGCCTTGTTCAGAGCTTTGAATCTCTCAGCTCGGTATATATGTTCTCTGATTTTTTTAAAATTTTAACTCTGCAGTTATGGTTCTGATGCTTCATTTTTTCTCCATCCTGCATAAAACCCTTGCACTCGATCTTCAAGTTTTACCCTCCTTGTTTCGTTAAGATTCTCCAAATTGACTGTGAAATATAGATGAAACTTTACGCGATATTATCTGATTGAACTTTACTTGTCTGAAATGATCTGCAATGTATTATCACAGTTCATTAGTTCGTCATATGAAGTAGGAGGCCCTTCTACGTAAAACATTATCACATTGAAGATGTTCCCTGGATAATGATAGGGACTGTGTCCTGGGGGAAATGGTCAAAGTTGCATCTAATAAGATTAGTTTCCTTTTTTTGTTACATAAAACTTCACTTATATCGCCCTTGCTATTTGTATACATAAATCAGAAACCTTAGCTGCTATTAACATTCCAAATTAGTTCTTTGACTGCTCACATCTCCTCGACCTAGGGTAAAATTTGTACCGTTTAACATACCACATGCCTTATTCTCATGGTACCGACGGTTTCACCACACCAAGTCTAGAAAAAAAAAAGAACATTCTCTTTCTACTACACATCTGACACCAGACCCATATCCCCTATACACATATATTTCCTAATTACCAAATGTAATGGAATGAAATGAGCTCGCTGAATATCTCTCTTCATCTCTTATACTCATAATTTGTTAAACCAACCCCTCACCCCAATTACAAAACAAAAATAGCATGGCTTGCCAGCAAACTGAGTGCAATTGTCAAAAGTAGTTAGAGGATTTTGTTGGGATTTTACCTCCAGTGTCCTGGAAAGGGATTAGAATTCTCCTCTAGCGGATCAATACATTCAAAAACCCTGAGTTCAACCCACTCTCTTGCTGTCCCTATAAATAATCTTACAGCCATGTTTGCTTCCAGTCAGCATGGTCTACACTGAGCTACTTCTGTCTGCTTCGGTTTGTCTTGTTCGCCATGGTCGCTTTCATCTAAGCAATGATCTGTGTGAACTTGGAAGCTAATAATTTAGAGCTTCAGTGCTGTGGCCCTGCTAATTCCTGTTGTAAAATATTACCTGTAGAAAAAAAATGATGTTCGTATTGTACACCTAAATCCTATAGTTTATTATAATAAAGGACGCCCATAATAGGAGGTTTGTTTTTAACGACTAAAGATTTTTCGTGATGATGTGCAAACACTTGAGTTTTTCTCTTTGTTAAGTTCTAAGATTATGTTTCGCAACTTTCATGTAGTGGTGGGCTTGGGCAAATATGAGATGTCCTGTTACTCACAGTCTCACATCAAGCAATTTTATGTGTGAATTCCATGTTATGATCTGCAAAGTTTGTTTTGTATGATTTGCTTCTTGTAACTAAGTTTTGGTATTACAGGTTCGTATCAGTTTTAGATGTAGCTTCCTTAAAACCAGGATCTGAAAAATCCAATGGAGAGGCCAGAGATATTTTCGACTCCTCAACATTGATGGTAGCAGGTTCAAGCCAGCTAGTGAAATGTTCCAAGTTATCATTGTCTCGTGGAAAAAGAAGACGTGAAACTTCAGGGCTAGACCTGTCTAAATTGAAGACAACAAACATGTCAAGAAAAAGCGAAACTGAAAAGTCTAAAATGTTTGATGATACGAGAATGAAAGATCAGTCAGTTGCTGAGGCAAGATCTCAAGATGAACATGGCCAATGTTCAAAGAGAAAGGGTGATTTAGAGTTTGAATTGCAGATGGAGATGGCTCTTGCTTCAACAGCTGCAGCAGTGCCAAATCTAAAGTCCGAGTCAAATGTAGATCCCTCACAAGCTGAATCATCTAGTGTTTCAACTCCTTTGAAAAATGTCAAAACTGAAGGTCCGTCATCTTCCTCACAAGATATATCTACTGCAATCGGTTGTCATAAGGTTGGAGCCCCATTGTGTTGGGCAGAGGTTTATTGTGATGGTGAAAATAAGACAGGAAAGTGGGTCCATGTTGATGTTGTAAATGCATTGATTGATGGTGAAATGAGAGTAGAACCTGCAACTTCTGCATGCAAGAAGTCTTTGAGATATGTTGTTGCTTTTGCGGGGAATGGGGCTAAAGATGTCACTCGTAGGTACTTCATTGAATTATTTTTTAAATGTAGTAGTATCCAGAATATTGTATACACGTGCTATTTGTTCTTGTGCACCATCTATATATGCTTGTGTGGCACTGAACATAGAGCGTGTTTTGCTGGTCAGCCTTATTAACAAAATGTAGCTATAGAATCCAGTAAGCTATATTTCAATGGGTTCAAAATGATTGATTTAACTTTTAAGCCATTTGCGGAAATTATGAGTGAAGAATATTACATTACATATTTATAGAAAAAAACTATATAAAAATTAGTGTTATAAAATAACTCGACCTATGTAGCTCACTAAAATAGGGTGTTCTAATTTTCCCATGGATAAAAAATCTGCACCTTCAAAACATTATTGTTAACATTTTAGATTTCTGCATTCTAGTTACTTTGCTATTTTACAAATGGCATCAATGCAGGTATTGTGCTGAATGGTACAAGATATCTCCCAAGCGAGTTAATTCTACATGGTGGGATGGTGTACTGGCTCCTTTAAAGCAGCTAGAATCTGGCACAAGTGGTGGAATAGCCTCTGCAGATCCACGTAAAATTGAAACTGAATCTTCAATATTAGATATAGCTAATAGGGCGAGCCTTGAGGATATGGAATTGGAAACTAGGGCATTAACAGAACCGCTTCCAACCAACCAACAGGTATGTAAGTTGACATGTTTGTGTTGTATTTTTTGGTGTGAAATACTGAAATGATATTGTAATTCCATATTTATGGTTATTGATGTTGTCTTAATGGTGATTGCACAGGCCTACAGAACTCATTCACTATATGCTATTGAAAAATGGCTCACCAAGTATCAAATTTTGTACCCAAAGGGACCTGTGCTTGGTCTTGTTTCAGGTCATCCAGTTTATCCTCGGAGCTGTGTCCAAACACTCCATACGAGAGAAAGATGGTTACGTGAAGCTCTTCAAGTCAGAGCTGATGAACTCCCTGTAAAGGTAATGCTATAAAGCAAATGTGATTAAACATCTCAGTTTTTTGAGCATCATTTACTCCCTTCAAGCTAAAATTTTATGGATGGTTTGATTTTTCCCCCCAAGATTATAAAAAGTACAACGAAGCATTCTAAAGGACAAACTAGTGAGGTGGATGATCCTGGCGAGGTTGGATCAGATGGAACTGTCCCTCTCTATGGAAAGTGGCAAACGGAGCCATTGCATCTACAGCCTGCTGTTAATGGAATTGTTCCTAAGGTCAGATGATTCTATTGCAATTTGATAGACTTAAAAATCCTGTTAGTGGAATTATCTAAGTATAGTAGCTAATTTGGGCCTGGTAATCAGAATGAGCGTGGTCAAGTAGATGTATGGTCAGAAAAGTGCCTTCCACCAGGGACCGTCCACCTGAGACTTCCACGCTTGGTTCCTATTGTTGAAAGGCTTGGAATCAATTTTGCACCTGCTATGGTTGGATTTGAATTCCGGAATGGACGCTCTGTTCCTGTATATGAAGGTCTTGTAGTCTGCACTGAGTTCAAAGATGCAATTTTGGAGGTAATTAATGTTTTTCTTGAATATTATATGATCTGCTGAGATAAATGCTTATTATTGATTATCATCTCCGAATTATTTTAACTATGTGCTAGAATTCTTTTGTTTAAAGTAGGGAAATTGCAGAAAACAACCTCACCTTTGGAGATCATTGCAGAATATAGCCTGAACTATCTTCCTTCAGTAAATATTTTTATGGTATATGTTTGCCAGGTATATGCAGCAGAAGAAGAAAGGAGGCAAGAAGAAGAAAGGAAAAGAGACGAGAGACAAGCGCTTTCCCGGTGGTATCAGCTACTTTCTTCCATTATAACTCGGCAAAGATTAACTAACACTTATGGCCCCGATTCATCAAGACAAACCACCATTGACCCTCCAAAATCGGATGATAATCCCATGTCTAAGGTTGATTCTGCTGAGGTTTGCCAAAGTACATCTCCAAGACAAGAAATTGTTCAGGAAACCCAAGTGCATGTTTCAGCGACAGCCCCTGCAGAAGAACACAGACATGTTTTTGTTGTCGAGAATGAGACTCTCCATGAGGCTGATGGAACTTTGATCCGTACTAAACGATGCGACTGTGGATTTGTTGTCCAGGTAGAGGAGCTTTAACTATCTTTTTCTTATATCTGTTCAATGAGTCAAATGTTATGAAAATAGAGACTGGTTTACAGAACATGTTAAGTGAAGGTAGTCATGAATTTTCCTTACATCTCTGCCAAATCCAATTTTGTTATGCTTGGTTTTGGTATGATTACCCTCGTAAGCTGTCATGAGGTTCTTTTTGTAATTATAACCTTGTAAGTTGTATCACTTTCTATGTTTTACCGCCTCTAGCAGTCTAGCTATTAATCGCCCTTGATGTTGTGCTCTTAATAACCCATTACGGAAAACCTGTGAGGACTTGTATCGACAACCAACATGTCGTTCTCTTTTGACACTTTTTTTTTTTTTTTTGGGTTCGATGCCCCCTTGAGATTTTAAAGGAGGTGTAACGGGTCTTGTACTGTAACATTATATCTCCTGGGCAGTCAAATGTTGTTTTTTGGAGAATCGGTTATGTTATTCAAAAAAGTTGGAGGCGTAACTTTCTCTTCTGTCTCAATGTAAATAATTTAGATTTTAAAAGACAATATAAGAAGAAAAAAATATTTAGTTTCAATTATATTTTAGGTTATCCATTCATTATTTTTTTACATTAAAATTTTCCAAATTTATTTGGTGTTACAATCTCTATGAGAAGTAAAAATAATCTCACTGAGCAGGATGAAAAAAATGGCCAGATTTTCCAAATTTATTTTTGAAATTTTTTGGATTTTTCCTAAAAGTTTTTTTAAAGTTTGAATGGTGTCCTCCAACTTTACACAATTTCGAATTTTATCAAATTTTACTAAACTATCCAACAATCCTTATCTGATTGATAAATAAAATAAAAATAAAAAAAACAACAAACCTAAAATAATTAAAAAGAAATTAAATTAAATAAAAAAAAAAGAAACTTTAATGATCAACAATGAACTTCATCTTCAACCCCTTCGTCGCTCCACACCAGCGAGGCTCCCGGTTCCATCCACAACGAAGACGGTAGCGGCTCCGACGAAGACGGTGGCGGCATCTTTCGTCATTGTTGACCAGCGGAAATCGCCAAGCAAGAGGATTTACATCGCGAAGTGCACCTGGTAGACTTAACTCACTCAACAAGCGGGACCCGTGTAAAAACATCGGTTTCTTACTCGTGCAAAGGAACTATTTCTTGGCAACTTGGACAACTTATAACGATGTTTGTCCCGCATATTACTAGGAAGACCGGGATCTTTACAAAAGGCTTTTTAGCCAGCGAAGGGAGAAAGACTATAGGACTAAGAGGTTCGATGGAATTGAACGAAGACTATTACGCTATGTTACAATTTGCCTTTTTCAAAGCCTTCAGAGGTTGTTGTTGGCGTGAGTGAAGGCATGACGAAGCTAAGCTGGAACTCATTACGAAAGCAGAATTCTTTTCAAGGCGCCGTAGGCCGGTCCGGCCCTACTATACAATTGTACTCGAAACAGATGCGCTGCGCTACTTCAGACCCTCTCTACTAGCCTAGCCAAAAACACCGCGGGTCAAGACGAAACCAAACCACTTCGATCGGAATACAGATGATAGGATAGAGCTGCCGTAAGAAGACGACAAACAGGACGAAAGGATGGCTGGTGAGGGGGCGAGCCAATCCAAGCGGGGCCCGGGCTTACGGGTAAGCACCTCTTCTCAATTCAAAGAAGTGCTCAGTCCTAACTCCGCACCTTTACTTCCTCCCTGACTGTGAGACTGACTGGTCGAACAGAGACGAAAGTCGACCATAGTGATCCGGGAGTCCCGTGTGGAAGGGCTCTCGCTCAACGGATCAAAGGTACGCCGGGGATAACAGGCTGATGACTCCCAAGAGTTCTTATCAACGGAGTCGTTTGGCACCTCGATGTCGACTCATCACATCCTGGGGTTGAAGAAGGTCCCAAGGGTTCGGCTCCAGGAGGTTGGTCGCCTATCCTAGATCTTCCTATTTCCAAGAGGATCCCGGGCTCAATCTGGTTTAGTATCAAGGTGATTCTTTTTCCGTTCCTATATATATGGGTCCGTGCAGCATTTCCACGATATCGTTATGATCAAGCTCAGTTGCTAGAGCATTGGGCTTTTAACCTAATGGTCGCAGGTTCAAGTCCTGTTATACCCAAACAAAAACCACTCTTTTCTTTCGTAAGGATGCGTAATAGCGTTCAAAGATCACTCTTTGGCCTTTAAACTTGCTTCGGCGACTTCGCCCCCGTATGTAAGGCAGGCTCAGGCAAGCTAGTTCCTCGTAAGCGCAACGGCTTAGACATTAGGCATGAGAATTGGCCAATGCATTCACTCACATCCGTTGATTGCGGTGCGCCATACACCAAGCTTGTTTCAGAGCGGATGTCAGGAGTGGAGAGGAAGAGTTCTACCGAGGACTTAGTCAAGCAGTTACAGTAGCAGTCCTGGCGTGGCAAGGACGGACGAGAAGAGCTTTCTTTCAAGCTTCGGGAAGTCAGACATGAGATGTAAATGCGCTTTTCTCAATTCTTCCCTTTTTATTCGTTCTAATCTCTTATTTAACACTTGTTCTATTGGGTGAGGGGTGTAAGAACTTAGTGAAGGTGGTGATTAATGAATGTAGTAACATAGTAGGGTTTGGAATCAGAGATTTTGTCTCATACGAGTCATTGGAGGTATTTGTGATGACTTCACATGATTCGATTTTAGTATATTGTATTAGGTATATGTTCGAGTGCCTGTCTTTGAATTTGGTTGGATTGAAAGTTGAGATCTTAGATTCCTTTGTCGCCCTCATCGCTAGAGATGGAACCGTCTTCAAATTCCTTTGAAGCAAGAATTCATCCATATTGATTCATCAAAATTCTCATTGACCAGTAAACAAAACAGTTAATACTAAATTCGTCCAAAACCTAAGATTGAATAAACAAAATTTTACAAGAATAGAAGACAAATCAATGTTGAACTTTTGATAATTTGTGTGTTATCGATGCACTCCAAGGTTTGTGGAGTTGTCCGTAGGAGGTCGAAATGATTATATCGACCCTAGGTTGGATATTTGCTTTTTTGACGAAGTCCACATCAGACATGTTTGTAGAGAAATCAAATGTGTTGTTGGCCGATTGACCCATCTGGGAATCTCGACACCAACACAAATTTTTCTGATGATCCCGAACTTCTTGCTCTCATCCGCAAGGATGCTTTAGGCTGGACTACTTTTGGGAGGTAGACCAACCTAATCGCTTTCTGTTTTCAAAAAAAAAATACTGAACTTTTGCTTTTGGTTTATGCAGATTTTTGTTTTAGGTTATTGTATAAACCTAACCCCGTAAGATACGAACATGCCATTGATGATTAAAGTTTTATTTGGTTTTAATTTTTTTTTAATTCAGTTTTGTGGGTTTCTATTTTTTATTTTATTTTCATGTAAGGAGTGTTTAGTAGGTTTAGTAAAATTAGGCAATATCAGGAATTGTATAAAGTTGAAGGGCACCATTAAGACTATAAAAAATCATTGGACAAAATCCGAAAAACCTCAAACTACAAAAGTACCATCCGAAATTTTCTTTATTTTTTTTACGGTAATCTTTAAAATAATCGCATAATTCAATGCTTACCAACGAGCCCTAAATGTTAATTAGTTGTCAGGGGTCTCTGATTCTCTAACTAGTGACAACAAGGCAAAATATTGAACTTTGCCTCTATTATAGTTTTTTTGATGTTGTTAAAACATGAATTCATATTGAAACTACAAGTTTCCGGTTTTAAAAGTTTGATAAACTAGAAGTTAAAGACGTTTAATAACAATTGAACTATTTTGATTTTGTCATTTTTGTAATGTTTTTATATATAATATGAACATTATTTCGGTTTCAAAAGAAGAAGAAAAACATGAGACCTGAAAATCCGACCCGAAGCCTGATTCTTGCGGATATGGACAATACTTCATGTCCAAATTCCGAGCTTGATCCATGTCCAGCATAGGAAAACGGGCAAAAAAATTTCAAAAAAATATGTCATGATTATGAAAAAACATAAGCTCGGTGAGGGGGGTTTGAAAATCAAACTTAAGAAAATTTATGATAGCTTGCAGCTTCCATTTTTCCCGCTTAACAAGCTATATGTGAGAAGCTTATAGTAATTTATTAGATATACATATTACAAATACAATTTTATAAAAATGAACCATTTATACTATTTTACATTTATATCAACTCCGATAAATTATAATCTCCCAACAATTAAACTTACGAAAATAACCAATCAACCTGTCTATCTTAACTAGCCAATAAAGTCTCAACTTTAACGACCAATGAACTATACTTTTTGATCCAATACAATTAGTGTTCTCAAACAAGCCTTAAAATGAATTTTCATGAGCTTACATAATGTGATTCTCACTCAAACCCTATGTAGACGGTACAATAAATATCACCATATAACGAATAATGATACTATTGGTACCATAACCTGCTCAAACCATGTGCATTTTCTTTTATGGATAATGGTACTTTCTAATCATTTTCCCACCTTTCATGATCAAAACCTAAGACAAACAAGACCCCACTAAACTAGGAATCTAGGATTTATTGGTTAGTTGGATGAAGTCAATATCTCATCTCAGTGACAAGGACAATTAAGTCTCTCCTCCACATCCACGTTGTTCTTTTCTGTGCTCTGACTACTGCTAATTACACAATCATACCCAAATTCCTTCTCAAATTTCACAAATGGGACACTATTACAAAATCAATAGACACAAATGATCAAATTTTTCAATCAACAATCAATACATATAGAAACCAACAAAATGTGAGCAAATTTACACCACCCCCATCATAAAATTACATGAGGAAAACCACAAACCCTACCACCACCCAAACAACAGTTAACACCATAATCACTCTAAAACACTTCGCGGAAAATCACCCAAAACAAAGTTACAATACATAATTCACTTGAAACCCTTAAGATTTCCACCAATCCCTAGCATAACAAGTGAAACTTTGAAACTTAAACTCCTAAAAATCCTTTCTTTATTCCCATCTAATAACAAGCTTCACCTGGCTTTGCCTTTGGAGGCCTACCCCTCTTCCTGGGCCCGGGCCCAGTCATAGAACCCATACCCGGACCCGACCCGGACCCAATACTCATTCCCATGTCCAGATCCTCTTCTGGCCTGGGGTACTTCCTCGGCCTGCCACGTGTCTCCTTCTTCTTGAAAGGAACAGCTAAAGCCGTTGCTCCGGCGAATGAAGATGGCGCTGGAGGAGCTGAATGGGTTGCCGGAGCTGGGCTTCTGGATTCGGCCGGCGATTGGCCGTCCTTAGCCTTAGGAGGCCTGCCCCGCCCACGGCGAACGAAATTCGGGTCGGGTTTCATGTAATTGTTCTTCCAAAAGATAAGCTCACCACTATCCTTCATCTTGTTCAAATGGTGCCTGAGAAGCGTCGCGTGACCAGCCGGAAGATTCCCGTACCTCGCCTCTATGTAGCCTGAAATTGTCGTCTTGTTCGACCCCATCTTCTCGTTCAACGCATCAATCGCTGCGTAAATCATCTACAAAACAAAAACAACAAACATCAAAATTGGAAACCCTAATTTACGAAAAACGAGATCTGTCCCCCTATGAACAGGATAACATGAAATTAACTCGAAATGTTGAGGTAATCGGAGGTGAATTGCAGATGGTAGGCTCCAGATTTGGTTAATTACCTCGGGGTAAGGTGGGAGAAACGAAGGCATGTTGAGGTCTTGAGCGGCCATTGAAAGAGGTAGACGAGAAAGATTGAGAAGGGAAGGAAGAGAAAGCTTGAGAGCCCACCAGTAGAGATAGAGAGTGGAGAAGGATTTCAGGGGAAGGGGAAGGTTGAAGAAAGTACAGAGAAGAGGAGTGTAGTGGGAGAGGACAGAGGAATCATGCTAGTGAGTGAGTGAGTGATGTGAGGAAAGATGGAGACAGGCGATTTTAAAAAAGGAAAAAGAAAATTCTAGACAAGGGAAAATTGTAGTGATTTTTCATTTTTTTTTTTCACTTGGAAGTTGTTAGTAGTGAGGAATCGACGGATGTGAGTCATGGTATGTTATCGGACGGTTGATAATGGAGAAAGACCTGGATTGCTGACGTGGGAAGCACTTCACTTTGCTTGGAGTTAAAAAAGTGGAAAAATTGAAAAGTATAGGCCTTTAGAAAACGGAATCCGACCGCCCCAAGGGCGAGATGAAAAAATAATAATGTACAACTAGTAATTCATATTTTAGTTCATAATTTCATATGCACTACGTGTCAGAGAGATTAATACGTGTATTATTATTTTATATGATCCGATAAATGTATCCATAGGGTTTATGTCCTAACTCTCTATATACACATATTACGTGGCGAGTTTTTTCGAGGACTCTTACATAATCGTCGTATCATCTAACATGGTATTATAGGCTCTATGAAAAACCCAAAGTTTTTTAGATCCACTTCAACCCACGTTCATTCCCACCATCTTTCCGTAAACACACGACATAATCCTCAACCCTTTTCGTCACAATGTCAGACGATGATCATGACGTCAACCCTAACAACAACACCCACTTCACTGACTATGACGACACGTCAGCCAACGTTAATGCCACCGCCACTAACAACCGCGGTTTTCCATGATACGCAGTCCGTCTCGAATATTCGGAACCATATTCCACTAACTCTAGATCTTGTAAAGATCCAATACCAATTTGGGAAAAACTCTTCTTTGTCATCGCTCATGCTCATGATGTCGCCAATCACATCAATGATACTCCCCCGTATTTGGCCAATCCCCAATGTATTAAACTCGATCACATAGTTCTTTCTTGGATCTATGCAAGTATCAGTGAGGATGTGCTTCTTACCATTCTTAAACCGGGTTCTACTGCTCGTGTCGCCTGACTTCGCATCAAAAGCCTATTCCGTGATAATCAATATGCTAGGGCAACGGATTTAGAAGGACACTTCATCAGTTGTCGCCTTGACTCCCATACGTCGTACACTCAAAACCACTGTCGATCACTATGAAGATGTTGGTCATCCTGTTAGTGACTCCCGATTAGTATTAAAAGTTTAAAACTAATCAATGGTTTACCGCTCAAGTATGTTGTAGTCGGGAGTATTATTAGTCAGACACAACCCTTACCTTCATTCATGACAACACATAACATGCTTAGCCGGGAGGAAGCCCATCTGACTAGACAAACTAAGGAACCCACTGCGTTGATCTCTAACAAAGATCTTCTCCCCACATCGCCCTTTTTGGCAAAGTTGGGCCGTCCTCCGTCGCACCACAACGACAACATACCAACAGGCGTGTTCGCATGCCAACAACCGCTGCGGTGGAAACCGCAATGGTGACCACTGGCGTGTCGGCGCTTCTGGTTACCCGGCCACCTCAATCGCAATCGTAGTTTTGACCTCCCCGACTCGCCAATAGCAGTTTCAGTATCCGCAGTTCTGGCGCACCAACCCACCGTGCCCTTACCCAACACAGTTCCAGCAATCGCCTCCTCGGCACCCGACGTAGCAACCTTGAAATCAGGCGTTCTTTTCTCCTTCCAAGTTAACTGAAGCATTCAACTTGATGCAGCTTCAAACTCCGTCCGAGAATTGGTACATGGACACTAGTGAGACATCTCACATGACCAACTTGTCAGGTAACCTATCTTCCTATTTTTATTCTCGTTCTTTAAATTCTATTCATTGTTGGAAATGGTGTCACCATACTAGTTGTTGGTTCAGGAATACTAGCTTACCAAGCTCCCCAAACCTACACCTTCGTTATGTTCTACATGCCCCACAAATTGTTAAAAACCTAATATTTGTTAGGAAATTCTCATTTGACAATAATATTACGGTTCAATTTGACCCTTTTGGTTTCTTTGTGAAGGACCTTACGGGGAAAAACCATGTGACAACATCGAAGAGCTTTACCCCGTCCTTCCCACGTCAGTCTCAAATAAGTCGGGTCAGTCCCCATGTAGTTGTTGAATCCTTACATTTTGCATGCTCGTCTGTGACATCTCGGTGATCATGCTCTTTATTAGCCTCGTTCTACTTTGGGATACTCCAATAAGTCGATTCACGGCGTCTCTATGCTCGCTTTGTCAGTTTGGCAAACATAGGCGTCTTCCTTTTCGTACTTCTTTTCTTCTTTCACTAGTGACATTTTTGACATTATTCATTGTGATTTGTGGGCATCACCGATTTCCAATGTCAGTGGTTTTAAATATTATTTGGTCATTGTGGTTGATTACTCTAGTTTTGTTTGGGTATTTGCTTCAAAGCATAAATCGGATACCTTAGTTACTTTCACTCCTCTGTCTTTACTCAATTCCAAAAGAAATAAAAAAACTTCCCAGGTGACATTGGAGGTGAATTCGATAATCACAATGTTCACCAATTTTGCCAAAGACGATCTAATTATTCACTTTTCATGCCATCAAACTTCTTCCCAAAGTGGAAAAGCCGAGCATATGATCCGCACTCTAAACGATAAAACTAGAAGTCTTTTATTTCCGTGCTCACATGCCACCAATCTATTGGGTTGAAGCTCTTCTCTTAGCTTGTTATCCACAATTTAATTCCTTCTAGATAAATATCAAATGTCACACCCACTTTCTGGCTCTATAATAAAATGAAAATATATGATCACTTGTGGGTTTTTGGGTGCTTATGCTTTCCGAATTTAAGTGCTACCTCTAGTCACAAACTTTCCCTTCACTCTATTTAGTGCGTTTTTGTAGGGTATTCATCCAATCATCGCGAATACCGGTGTCTGCGTCTTGATAACTACAAGGTCATTTTGTCCCGCCATGTCGTGTTCGATGAGAATTGCTTCCCGTTCCGAGACTTACCCAGCTCTCCATCGCCTACTCCAGCCCATGATAGCACAAGCCTTGCACTTTTGCGCCTGTTACTTACCTCTTCAACCCAACCCACCCGGCCCATTAGCTCCCTGTCCCACATCGTGAATCCAACAACCCCCGCCTTCCCCGACCTGCTTCTCCTATAACTGTCACTGTCTCCCAACCCGTTTTGCCTCCTTTCTGCTTGGCCCATCAATACACTGCTCTAGCTTTCTCTATTCTTCCGGCACAATTTGTTACCACCTCAAACAACCCAATTTTGCCTCCTCAAAATGTTACCACCCCGCCAGTACGTCCATCCTGGAATGCATACCCGATTGCAATCATGTATTGTCCCCAAATACACATTACATGTTCAAACCGTCTCATCCATACCCAAATTGCCTACCCAAGTTGTGCAAGACCCGAACTGGCTTTCCGCAATGACAGAAGAATATAGAGTGTTAATAAAAAAATGGAACATGCGAGCTTAACCTACGTTCTTGTGAGTATTATGTTGTTCGATGTATGTAGTTGTTCAAACATAAATATATTTTAGATGGCTCCTTGGAACAGTATAAAGCTCGCTTGATTGTCAATGGGAAGAGTCAACAAATCGGGTAGACTATAACGAGACATTTAGCCCTGTGGTGAAGTTTGCTACAATCCGTACGGTGTTCAACATTTTGGATTTGTAGTATAGGGGTGTTACCAATGGAGTAGCGGAAACATGATGGATTTGTAGTCTTCTTTCAGAACTTTGACTAGACATCACATCTGAAAACCTCGTCTATTGTGACAATGTTTTAGCAGTATACCTTTCCTCTAATCTTGTCCATCATCAATGAACCAATAATGTAGAATTGGATATTCATTTTGTTCGCGAAAAGTTTACGTTGGGTCAGGTTTTAGTGTTGCATGTCTTGTCGGTTTATGTTGATGCCGACATCTTCACCAAAAGTCACATCACACCTTTGTTCACGGATTATCAATCCAGTCTCTGTCTTCGCTCAACTCTGCCTTCGCCTCAGGGAAGATGTTATACAAATAAATACATATATTATTATTTTGTTATGATTTGACAAATGTGCTACTAGGAATTTTTCCCTAACTCTCTCTTTATACACACGTTACGTGGTGAGTTTCCTTCGAGGACTCTTTTCACAATCATCGTATCATCTAACACTATGTGCATCAAACTTATTTTTAACCATTCAAAATAGTTAAAGTAAAAAATGTGTACCTAGACATCTATATATTGTGGACTGTATTTTGATTAATTGTACATTGTTTTTGTATTTATGAGGTTTTTCTTTTATATGTAATTTATTATATGTTGTTATTTTAAAAACATATATTTTATGTGACATGTTGGGTTGATAATTTTTATATCTTAGACAATTATATTGATAGTGTTGTCTTTTACTTTACTTTTTTTTTTATTCTACAAATATCTAAATAATTTGTAGCTACTTTGGTTTGATTATATCATTTGAAACAATAAACTGAAACTTGTAAAATAAAAAAGATCAATTTTTTGAGCTCTCCGCATATCACCGGGACTGGACAATGGACGGTCGACATCTAACATAAAAAGATGACTTGTTGACTACTAATTCTCAAACGGTGACAAAACCGAATCGAAACTGAAACCGAAGACAAAACCGAAATCGAACCGAATATAATTTCTTGAAAGCTCTCAATAAGACATAAATCCGGAGTACGAAAAATAGCCTTTTATATGAAACACAATTTGGATACAAATCGAAACAAAGCTACCAACTAAAAATATGAAATCCTAGAAGGTATAGTACCTAAAATCCCCTTTAAATAAACATCCAAAAATGATCAATAATTTTAGTTTTTTAAAATCTACCCATGTCATCTCAATGTCTTCTACTTATCTCATCAAAGTTCGCCATGCTCTTTCTTGACCTTGTCTTCATTATAGTACCAATCGAATCAACGATCATTGATGACTTCTCTCTCATCCCCTTCGTTGACGAAACTCGGTATTCTTCCTCTACCCTTCATTGAATAAAGTTCATTGACATGAGTTGGCTCGTACAAAAAATAATACATGAAGTCAAAGAGAGTGCATCTAACATTAAATCTCCCTTTGACACCATTTTTTAAGTTTTCATCAATTCTTACAGTGTTATTTACTAACGTCCGTTTGGTTTCTAATCTCCTTAAATGTCATCGTTTATCGTACATTACTTATAAAATGTATTTTTATAAATATTAAATTTTCATGTTTTTTTTTCTCCAATTTATTTATTATAAGCATCAGAATTCTACCTCAAACCATTAAAATTAATCCAAAATTTAATCAAACTGAACTAAAAGTAACATAAAATTACGGCTTTTCGTCTAATTTAACTTTACAATACTATATACGACAAAGTGTAGTAGGATTACCGTATACTTGGTCAGTTTTCCTGAGCTATTAAGTGGTCAATTTCTGTTCAAATAAACAATAAAAAGAGGTAAACTTTAGCTTAATTTGATGGCAAAGTGCAGTAGGTCTACATGGTCCACGTTAAACAGCACAATGCATGTTATTGTCTCCCAAAATGTTTCTTTCGAGGGAGCAAACTTTAGTAATCAAATTATTTTAAATTGTTCTTTGACTATCCATAGACCTATATTATATTATATTATATTATATTATATTAAGAACTATACAAAACACTTATTAATTATTATTAGCTTTAGCTATGAGGAAATTCAAGGATTTAGCGCCCATTGAATTTGGGTGCTCTCAAATTATTATTAGACTTAAAACATTTTTAGATTAATTATGATAATTATTAGATAAAATTTTCCTGATGGGATGAAACAATCACTGACCCATTCAAATTTCTCTTTTATTTTTTTTTGAATGCAAAATAGACTTGTATAAGATCACTTGTCAGATAAATATGATATATCTAGTCGGTCGGTTTGAATTGGTCATTTGGTGGGTCGGTTTGAATTGGTCATTTGGTGTGTTGGATATTCGACTAAAATACACAATGGATCAATTCGAAATCCTGATGACATGTAAAATTGAATCGAAACAAGATTCAAAGAAAACAAAACAAAAGTTATATAAGTTAAAATGCTATACTTTCTTTTATCGTTTAATAGAACGTTTTATCTTTTAAGTTTTGATCAATCAAATAAGACATTTTATATTCCGGTGAATTACAAGAATTATCATTGTTTATTGTTTATTGTTTATGTATTATTTGATTTTTTTTTACTTTCAAATTTTTAATGGATTACCAAGTGGTAAGACAATGAAAAAAAATATTTATTATTATTTAATATTTTTTTAAAGAAATGTGTTAAATGTTAGAATGTGTTTTATTTTGAAACTCCCAAAGGCAGAAATTAGCATTGATCAATGGAGGACAAGGTTTCAATGTGTTATTTTATCGAGGGAGTAAAAAACGGATAATAAAATCACTATCACCATACACAATGAACAACTACGTTAGTACGTTGAACTTCAAATATCTCATTTCATGGGCTTCTCCACTTTGTCCTGGGCCCAATACCTAGAGCTAGATCCGAGTCATTCTACCCGTAACCTATATCCATACTCAAATTCTCTGGGAATCGCGATCCCAACACTAACTTTTCTGAATGTCACAGACGACGCCGTTTCTCCGACAACTGACGAAATTCTCGATTCGGCAGACGATTGGTCGTCCTTGGGCCTGCGAGCCCCGCTCACAACGGATGAATTTCGGGTCGGGTTTCATGTAGCTGTTCTTCCAAAACATATCCAACAATCAGACCCGTCTAGACTGGATTAGTTTGATATTTTCCTCTTGAATTCTTAAAAATTTGTACATTCAACTATTCAAGGAGAAAACAATATACACTGATTCAAAATAATCCTAACTTTATTGCAGACGAAACACAACGATGGAATTTTGATCCAATAATACTGTAATTTGACTGTAGAGTACAAAAACAAGCGGTCCCAAGTTGGTATCAGCAAAAGAATTTGAGAATTGTTCCGTCTTCTTTTGCTTTCCACGCTGCCCTTTTCTCTCTCCCTCCACCTCAATCTGCAGCTTCCTCTTTTTTGTCTCAAAATTACTCGGAATGCTTTATTCCCAAGCTATACTTGTTTCAAATGCTCACCAAAATTGGCATTCATCACATCCTATAACAACCCATACTCATCTGTATGTGTTTTCTTTACTTAAATTTATTCTCTAAAAGCATGAATTATGTATTTTAATGGGAGGCTTTCTTTGGCAGGGAAAGACTTCTAGTGTATGTAGCTGTTCAACAAAAGCAAACCGTTTTCAGGGTTTTTCTGGTTTTATTTTCCGGTAGGTAGCTTTTTATAACTGTAAACCCTATGCTTTCAATTTGATTTGGGTCAATTTTGCATTTCCTTTCTGTGTTGACCTGAATTTCGAATTATGTGGTGGTTTATTGCTTTAGGGTTTTACAAGTGATGCTGTTCACTGGCTACAATTTTCTAAAATAGGCAATCAATTATTAGTGACACTGTTTTGTTAAGTGTGAGTGTGTTGATGACTCTTTGTTTACCTGCTTATTTGACATGTACTTTGGCATTATGCTTTTTCAGGAGAAGTGATATATGGATATGAATTGAGATCTGGGTCTTTTTGTTGCAAGCTCTTGAGCCTTCCAAATCATGGAAGACAAGCACTTCCCTGTATGGTGTAGGTCTGTTGAGCAATGTTTGAAGGTATATGGTGTGAAACTAGATAAAGGTCTCACTACCTATGATGTTGAGAAGCGTCGTGAACGATACGGATGGAATGAACTCAACAAGGAGAAAGGAAAGCCCTTTTGGAAGCTTGTGCTTGAACAATTTGATGATGCTCTTGTCAAAATACTCTTAGTTGCTGCATTAATATCCTTCATAATTGCGTATTTACACGAGACTGAATCCGGTGACAGTGGTGGACTTAAGGATTATGTAGAACCCTTAGTTATCCTTCTAATCTTGATCATAAATGCAATTGTTGGAGTTTGGCAAGAATGCAATGCTGAGAGTGCACTTGAAGCACTCAAGGAGCTCCAATGTGAGTCGGCTAGAGTCCTTAGGGATGGACGGTTAGTCCCTGATCTCCCGGCTAGAGAGCTTGTCCCAGGTGATATTGTGTTGCTGAGTGTAGGGGATAAAGTCCCTGCAGACATGAGAGTGGTAATTCTCAAAACTTTGACATTAAGAGCAGAGCAAAGTTCATTGACTGGTGAATCAATGCCTACATTAAAAACCACAGCTCCTCTCTCTTTTGAAGATTGTGATTTGCAATCAAAGGAAAACATGGTGTTTGCAGGGACTACAATTGTGAACGGAAGTTGCATTTGTATTGTGTCGAGCACTGGGATGAACACTGAGATAGGGAAAATCCAGTCTCAAATCCATGAAGCATCCTTAGATGAAAGAGATACTCCTTTGAAAAGGAAGCTAGATGAATTTGGTAGAAGGCTTACAATTGTAATTGGATTCGCCTGCCTTGTTGTATGGGTAATTAACTACAAACACTTCCTAACATGGGAATACAAGCAAGGAAAGCCATGTAATTTCCGTTTCTCCTTGGAGAAATGTACATACTACTTCAAGATTGCTGTTGCACTTGCTGTTGCTGCAATACCTGAGGGTCTCCCTGCAGTAATCACAACTTGTCTAGCACTTGGTACTAGAAAAATGGCACAGAAGAATGCAATTGTAAGGAAGCTTCCAAGTGTGGAAACATTAGGATGTACAACTGTGATATGTTCCGATAAAACCGGTACTTTGACCACTAATCAGATGTCTGTGACAGAGTTTTTTACTTTGGGAGGGAAAACTACAAACTGTCGGGTTTTTCAGGTTGAAGGAACTACCTATGATCCAAAGGCTGGAGGGATAGTTGATTGGGATTGCTACAATATGGATGCTAATTTGCAGGCCATGGCTCAGATATGTGCTGTCTGCAATGATGCAGGGATTTTTTTTAATGGACAGGTTTTGGGGGCAACTGGTTTGCCTACTGAGGCTGCTCTTAAAGTTTTGGTGGAAAAGATGGGTGTGCCTGATCCAAAGGCGAGGAACAAAATCCGGGACATGCAGCATTTAGTAGGATTTATGATCAATTGTAGCTCAGATAAGTTGGGTAAGAACTATGGTTATATTATTGCCTGAATGTTGCCAAGAAAATCATTAAGAAACTTATGTTTTTGCTTTGTTGTTTCTGTCAGCTTCATGTGACTGGTGGATAAAGCGATCAAAGAGATTGGCTACTTTGGAGTTTGATCGTGTTCGAAAGTCAATGGGTGTGATTGTTCGGGAGCCAACTGGATCTAATCGGCTTCTTGTCAAGGTAACACTTTCAACTATAAGTGTGATGCTTGATATCTGTACTGATGAAATGCAGAATTTAAAAACAGGTATTTTTCCATGAAAAGGTAGATCAGCTGAAAAAGTAAAAAACATTACTTGCCACTATACAGTATTTAAAAGATCTGATTACAACATACATTGTCATGAAAAGAAAAAAAGAAACATGTGTCTTAAAAACAGTAATTTTTCACCAGATCAGTTGTAAAACACAAATCACCCCCTTATACAAGTAGAGTTAAAAAACATATATTTTCATGAAAAACAGGTAAAAACATACATGTGTCTTGAACTCAACACTGTCTTAAATTGATGATTCAACTACATGTATTTCACAGGGTGCAGTTGAGAGTTTGTTGGAGCGCACTTCACACGTGCAACTGGCAGATGGATCAGTTGCTTCTATAGACGAGTCTTGCAAGAAACTATTGCTGTTAAAACACTTGGAAATGAGTTCAAAGGGGCTGAGATGCCTGGGATTAGCATACAAGGATGACCTGGGTGAACTCTCCAATTATTATGACGAAAATCACCCTGCACACAATAAGCTTCTTGATCCTGTTTCCTATCCCTCCATAGAGAGCAATCTAATCTTTGTAGGAGTCGTCAGCATAAGGGTAGACACCTGAACTTCTAAACTTACTGTCACAATTTAACTTTATCTTAATACTTACTTTTCATTGGTTATATACTAGGATCCACCTAGGGAGGAAGTACATAAAGCACTAGCCGAATGCAGGGAAGCTGGGATAAAGGTTATTGTAATCACAGGAGATAACAAATCAACAGCCGAGGCTGTATGTCAGGAAATTCATCTGTTTACAGATGTTGAAGATGTCAAAGGAAGAAGCTTTACTGGAAGAGAGTTCATGTCTTTATCCTCTTCACAACAAATTGAGATTCTCTCCAAGCCTGGTGGTTTGGTATTCTCTCGCGCTGAGCCTCGCCACAAGCAAGAAATTGTGAGGATGCTTAAGGTTATGCAGGAAATTGTAGCAATGACTGGGGATGGAGTCAATGATGCTCCTGCACTTAAACTTGCTGATATTGGTATTGCCATGGGCATTGCTGGTACTGAGGTAATACAGATATGAACTTCTACTGCAAGTACTTGTCAGATTTCCTTTCTTGACTGTAATATATTACCCAGGTTGCAAAAGAAGCTTCAGATATGGTATTGGCAGATGATAACTTCAGCACCATAGTTTTGGCAGTTGCAGAAGGCCGCTCAATCTACAACAATATGAAGGCCTTCATAAGGTATATATACTCCCTCCATTCACAAATAATTGTCATTTTAGCTATTTTGACCTTTACTTTACACATTTATCCTTCTAATCATTAAGCAAAATGTAAAGAAATGTTGAGGGGTATAATGCTATATTTCAAAGTTTTCCAAATAAATGTGAAAAAAGCTAAAACGACAATCATTTGTGTTCAGGTACATGATATCATCGAATGTAGGAGAGGTGATGTGCATACTCTTGACTGCTGCACTCGGTCTACCCGAATGCATGATACCTGTACAGTTATTATGGGTTAATCTGGTTACCGATGGCCCTCCAGCAACCGCGTTGGGATTCAACCCTCCAGATTCCGATGTCATGAAAAAGCCTCCGCGAAAAAACCAAGATTCTTTAATCAACTGTTGGGTTCTCCTCCGCTATCTGGTTAGTCATTATAAGCAGTGTTTTTGCGTACAAAACACATTGTGCAAAATGCAGTTTACATATTCATTTGATCAATATTATCAACAATGTGATCGACAGGTGATCGGCTCATACGTGGGTGTATCCACAGTCGGGATCTTCGTCTTATGGTACACGCAGCCTTCATTTCTAGGAATCAATCTGACAAGTGACCGACACACGCTCGTGAGCCTTACTCAGCTGAGGAACTGGGAACAATGTCCGACCTGGTCAAATTTCACAGTGAATCCCTTAGAAATCACAAAAGGCCATATCATAAGTTTCACGAACAATCCTTGTGATTACTTCACTGTGGGAAAGACAAAGGCTACAACACTATCTTTGACAGTTCTCGTAGCTATTGAAATGTTCAACGCTCTTAACGCCCTTTCGGAAGAGAAGAGCTTGATTAGGGTTCCTCCATGGAAAAACCCTTGGCTTTTGGTTGCAATGTTGGTTTCGATTGGCCTCCATTGCTTGATAATGTATGTTCCTGTTTTGGCGAATGTGTTTGGCATTGTTCCTCTTCGACTGGAAGAGTGGTTGTTGGTGGTGGTTTTTTCGGCGCCTGTTGTTCATGTGGATGAGGCTTTGAAGTTTGTGGGAAAGAAGAGTCGAGGAAGTGTAACCAAGAAAATGAAAAGATCTTGATTGACTTTAGCCCCAAGGAAACAACGGCTAGTTTATGCCATGTCTTATCTTTTTCATGAACAGTGTAAATTGTTCCCTCTCCTTCCTCTGTTATAACACAATAACGACGGATCCATTCGACATACTATGTGTATTGTATTATTAGCCAAGTGTTATCAGCATGTAAAATAGGGGTTTACACACTAATTCGGTTTGGTTGCATTTCCGGAGACGGGATAAAGACAAAATGTAGTCCATTTATACTCTTGTTCACGAAAAGTTATAGAATGATTCTTCCGGTTTGAATAGTTGGAATATAATTTGATTAATTTTGACACCGAGACAAATGGAAAAAGAATCACAATTTTGCATTCAAAATGAAAAAAACATTCTCCCGGTAGAACATTTAAGTGGAATAAACTCGTTTATCTTTTCGCCTTTTCGGAGTCAAAACTAAGCCCATAAATACTTAAATAAGAATTATGTTTGCTAAAATGAAGAATGAGTATACTTTGCCTATAAAAGTACAAATTATAACTTCACGTTTTTTAGTTAATAAAATATGGCTAATGTATATGGCTCACTTTTTTGGCCCCCTTCGGCTACACTATAATTGCTTAAAACTAAAAGATTTTTAATGTACCAAGTTGATGTGTTTCGAACTAATTGTATTTATGATTTTTTTAATTATTTATTTATAAATTATAATAATATATTGAGATAAATGAGGTAATATGGCAGATTTTTTATGTGAGGTATCAAGTGTGTAGGCTGAATTTTATTACGGTACTAAGTGTGCAAGTATAAATAGACTTTTTAATTTTTTCATCCCCTTTTCGCTCTCCTTCTCTCGCTTCTCTCTCTGGACGACATTGGCGATTCGCCCGTCGCCTTCTTCGTCGCGCCATTTCTTCTCCTTCTTCATCTTCGTCTTCGATCGTCACCTCCCTTCTTCCCCTCTGTCGTTGGTTTCTCTTGGAGCTTGTTCGGATTGGTAAGACATTCTTCGTGTTCGCGAATACCTTTCTTCAGGTTAAGGTTTGGTGATGAACTCTTGTATTTCTCTTCTATTAGGGTTTGGTGATGAACTTCCTTTTTCCTCTGCAATCCCCTCTTCTCTACTTCCCAGTGATTCAAATTGTTCACGAACTTGTGAAGGATTGTGTTTTTTTCCAATGTTAACCTGTACAGTAGTTAGTAAAATAGTTATTGCATAATCGTAGATTCATAATGTGGATATATATAGTATGTTCTCAGATTTTGACTGGATATATATCTCTGACTAGGGAAGAGTGTGATGAGCTAATAAAGCTTATCGAGTCACGAGTTGTGAAGGGGGATGAGAGCATAAGTGACACAGGTAATACCGCTATATCTTTCAATCATCACGGTAGTTGTGGAACTTCTATCCAGAGTTATCTTTTAAAGATCTATTCCTTCTGTCATTGGCTTGTAAGAATATTATTTTATTGCTGAATTGTAAAGAAAAAACTCTGGATCAAATTCCAAATTGAAGCTGCAGGATCAAATGTGTGAGATTAATCAAGGAATCAATCTTACTCTTGTAAGAAATCTCTGTTTTGTCTGTATACTTACGTGTCTTTACTTTTTCCTTTGAACGTGTATCTTTACTTCTCCAACTATATCCTTATGGTGTTTCACCCAAAAGTTTGTTTTCGATGGCTGATAAATACTTTGTTAATCAAGTGTTTTGGCAGAGAGCTTTTGTTAAACATTTTTATTGCATGCTATGTGACTTACTAAAGCTAGTTTTGGACTTGAATTTCCTCCTAGTTGAAGTGGATGTTTGGGCTGGGGCTGTCTGTGTTGATTGGGGTTGGGGAAAACTTCAATGACAGCAGGTGACTGGTAGCAATGACCGGTTACGTGAGGATGTTGATGAATAACAAAGCAAAGTTGTTCTGAAAATGGTGGATGATGTACTTGTTTGATGGTTAACAAAGTGGGGATGATGTCGAGAGTGGTGGTGGCTGATGAAGACGGAGGAGGGGAGGGTACTGAGGTACGCAAGCTGGTGGTTAGTGGTATCATTATCGGGGAAGAGCGAAATAATTGATGATGAAGGCGGTCTCTTTCTTGATGAGAAGTTGTATACTTGAAGGTTACGTGAGACTGCTAGATAGAGGGAACTCAAGCTTTGGAGAGTAGGTTGAAGGTGGAGGGTTGTCTGTCTTGTGAATGTAAGGACTGGAGGCGTTTTTCTCGAATGATGGCGGTCGCATCAAGCAAGATTGTGGGGACAAAAATGTGTAAATTTAAATTTTGGTCATGAAAGGCTAGTTAACAATGAATAATGAGAGGATAGTTTAGGACTGTTAGCCATAATGTTATATAGGCATATGGGGTGATGAAACATGACAAAGGTGTTTGCTTTTGGGCAGTGATTGTCTGGTGGGAAATTGGTTGCATGAGTCTGGAGTTGAGGGGACTGAGTTGGGCTCTAATACCAAATTGTTGAAGACCGAGAGAAGAGAAAGAAAGAAGAGAGGAATCGACTTGGAAGAACGACAAAGGAGAATTTAATAAAAAATTGTAATCACTTGTATTACTGGATCATATGAAAACTGATTAGCAATTGAAATTGATGCCCGTGTAAAGATGAAATATAAACCTTACTAGAATATGAATTCTAATCTATAAATTATTGTAAAATAAATCAATGAGGCAAATGAAAAATACTACAGGATTTGAATTAATTTACTTGTCATTAAAAACATATCGTAAACTAAAATTCTATCTGACTTAGCAAGCATGCCGTTATGTAATGGTTACATTATCAGCTGGAGACAATGTCTTTTGTGTGTATAATGTGATTTGGCTGAAGTAAGTTGAGACAACTTTTCACCTTACCAAATGAGACATTCATTTACCCTGCTCATGACTACAAAGGACGTTGGGTATTAAAATCGGGTAACAACGAAGTTGGGTAACATAAGTGAATTTGAATGTAGAACGTTGGGTATTAAAACGGGTAACAATGAAGTTGGGTAATAGAGTATAACGTTGGGTAACAAGGTTGGGTAACAAAGTTGGGTAACAGGGTTGGGTAACAGGGTTGGGTAACAGGGTTGAGTAACAGAGTTCGGTAACAAAATATAACGTTGGGTCCATTCACAAATAGAAAGTACATAGTTAGTGTTTCCATAAATTTTGCCTACACACTTTGTTTTCTTGATAAAAAATCTGCACACTTATCATTTTCACCCTAATATATTTAATTTGAATACTTCAATTTTAATTTGGGAAACAAATACCCAATACTAATTACCTATTTTAATTATCCGAAGCAAATATTCAATATCAGTTATCATTTTAATCAAGGTTTTAAAGTAGCCCTTAGTCGGATACCCGTTTTAATCAGATACCCGAAACAAATACCAAATATTTTTTTGATAACGAAAAGCGATTCAATGCACTAGACGACACGTCGTCTAAAGGACCGAAAGACCGAAAAAAACCGTCATGGTAAAGAAGAACAAAACAAATACCCAATACTAATACTCATTTGAATTACCCGAAACCAATACCCAATATTAATTATCCATTTTAATTAGTATTTTAAAACCGTTCCTTAGTCAGACATCCGTTTTAATTAGATACCGAAACAAATACTCAATATTGATTACACATTTCAAATATCTGAAACAAATACCCAATATTAATTATCCATTTTAATTACTAAAACATATACCCAATATTAATTACCTATTTTAACAACCGAAACAAATACCCAATATTAATTACCCATTAATGATAATTAATTTTAAAAACTAGATTATTAGGAATTACTATATATTATGTGAGATTTTATAATTAATTAAGCTAATTAATGTAAAATTAGGTTAATAGGAAATAAATATTCAGGAGATTTTGTAATTAATTACGCTAACTAATACAAAATTAGAAATAATACAAAATCTCCCTATTACGCTAGCCTTTTCGATTATGTTTAGCAAAAGAGGGTTTTGAACTTTTGATTAAATTACTTGTAAATTTTATGAAAACTTCTTTTTTGCTTACACACATTATCAGATTATTGAAAATACAATTTATCTTGCATATCTACATTTAAGGTAAGGATTTGAAAGTTTTTGCTGATAAATTGTTTTATTTATTTCATATTTAAAACAACATTATAAAGAAATTTTAATAATTTTATTCTCTATTGATCAGTTACTATTTAATAATTTTCCTGGTCAATACTTTTTATTTTTTATTTATAAAACAAACATTCTTTCATCATCTTCATCATTCTCAATCACCTTACAAAACTCAGCAGGAAAACAAAAGCAATCCTCAAAAAAATAGTAGTAGCAAGGAGGACATTAGCAAGCCAGTGTGCAGCTTGGTTCTGGTCAATACATTTTTAATGTAAGGAATAGGTATATAAGATGATAACATGAGCTATAATTTTAATATTTTATATTCATAGACAATTTATCAAATAAAATAATCGATTTTATAGTTTTCATCTCATAGAACATTAGGTCGAAAATATATAAGTTAACCAAAACACATTCATGTCAAACATAAATTGGATCAAAGTATTGCCAAACTGCATCAATGTACAAACTACAAAGTATACAGTTGTGTCACATACATACTGATACATGGAATAAAGAGTTCCAGCACATATATATAAAACATAAAATAAAATAAAAACTTTTCATTTCTTTAATTAATTTTTTTTCTGATTTAATTTTGCTGGTCAATTCTGATAGTTGATCTAGTTTTTGATTGTGTAAACAAAAAAAGATCAAGAAGCAATCCCGATCCCAATCCCAAAACCATGGTCAAGCACTTGATAAATCCTCTCAAATTCATCCAAAACCTCTCCCAAAATCCCAAGTTTCCCCTTCTGAATCAACAAATTCAACAATACCTTCAATTGCGCATGGAACCTCCCTTTCTCAGCAATCAATTGCATCATCGCTCCATCACAGATGAAATCCCTAATTTCCTCTCTCCTTAGAACCTTCGAGAATCTCTTGACGTCCCTCGCGACGGAAGACAGGGAAGCGGATCCACCGGACTGAGCGGCGTCGAGCAGAGCCGCCGCATAGCCGCTAGATGCTCTTCTATGGAAAGGGACAGATGGAGGTTTTAGAGACGATTTGGCGGATAAGAGGACAGTAGGATTAGTAGACGAGCTCGTTAGACTCGTTCTTTGACTGTTGGTGGTCTTCTGGGAGGAGGACAGGTTGTAGTTATGGTGGCTGGTGGTGGCGTGGTGGAGGTCGCGCGAGGTGGAGGTGGGAAGCTTGTACAAGGCGGTGGTCGTCGTGCCTGATAAGGTATCCATTGGAGAGGCTTAGGAATGAGCATAGGATTTGTGTATGAGGATTGAGCCTTGAGGGCAGGCTGGCTGGCTGTTGAATTTCCAAGAGACGATACTATTATATGAACCACACAAATATTATTTTATTTCCCACGTTAATGTAATTTTTTGAATGGGCTAATTGATTAAATATATAAAGTATTTGAAATTTGCAATAACTGCAAATCTTGTCCAGAATATATATATTTTTTTCCAAAATATCCGGATATTTTAGATATGAGTTTATATATTACTCTAAACATATGATGTCATGAATCTGTAAGTTTTATTTATTAAAAAAAACATAATACAACAAAACATTTTTTTCAGTAAAAATGGTAACTAATTAAGCATAAGCACAGTCTATCGGTGGACTTCGACTTTGTATGAGACAACCATTCCGACCGTAAGAATGTCTTGTCATATTGTCGTGAGTTTGTCCGTACCAACATTAACTTTTCTAAAAATATAATGGGTTTGAACACGCATGAAATCAGATAAAACAAGCGAAATGGATGAGATAATAAGGTCGATTTTCCACGGAGACTTCTAAATATTTTTGATTGAGTTGATAATCGTGAGATTATTTCCTTCAAGTTCAATATGATTTATTATCATTTCTAGGTGTCTCAATAGCTCATTTCTAATGACACATACTTCCGCATGTTAGTCATATGTGTATCCGTACATTGTCCATGATCACATGCGATTGTTGATTTATTATGATCCCTCAACATGTAGCCAAAAACACACAAGATGTTACTTTGTTTAGAGCCATTGAAGTTGAGTTTAAAACTTCCCATCATTGGGTTCGACAAATGAATATTTTTAGTTTTTTGTGTTGTGTTTTCCTAACAACCAATTGTCGATTTTTAGGACACTATCATGCATCATAAGACATATGTCCTTGGAAGGTACATCAATATCGATTTTTCTTTCCAAAGTCCTCTCCCCAAGATGTCATGTATACTTGTTCATTTTCTTTGCCCTTCTAAATATTGGTTTACTTTTTAGAGCAAATTCTTGCAAAATGACCTCTCTTTGCATTCAAAGCACTTGATCGACATCCTTGAGGCCCTTTCATGATCCACACTTGTTGTTGACCGTTCTATCGTTGTAAAATGACCAGAAAGTCTTCTTGAGGAGATATAAGCGTAAATTATCGAAAATCACTCGTTAAATAGGTCATTTACAACTAACTACCCGTTAAATGACGTATTGCATAAAAATGTCATTACATGTGTTCCGTTAAAAAATAAACCCGTCCACATATTTCGTCCAAATAACAACATGTGTTCATGTTGTTATAATAAAGGTTTTTGAAAGAAACCCCTAGGTGAAAATAACATAACTAACGATAAATATTTATGAAGCCGATCGAAAACTCTATTAAAAAAAACCCTATGAACAAAGGTAAACCATAGGTGAAATCTTTATAAGTAGTGATAAATATTTGTGAAACCAAAAACTCTATTAAAAGAAAAACTATAAATAAATATTAACCCTATGTGAAAATGACATAACTAGTGATAGATATTTATGAAATTGAAACATACCGTTGAAAGAAAACCCTATGAACAAGGGCAAACCCTAAGGGAAAATGATATAACTAGCTATAGATATATGAAACCAAAAATGTTCTTGAAATAAAACCCCATCAACGATGGTAAACTTCAAGAAAATAATATAACTGACAATAAATATTCATGAAACCGAAAAACTTATTGGAAAAAAAAACCTACGAAGAAAGGTAAACCTTGTATGAAAGTGATATAACTTGCGATAGATACTTAGGAAACCGAAAAGGTTCATGAAATAAATCCTTTGAACAATTGTAACTATAGGAAAAATTATATATATATATATATATATATATATATATATATATATATATATATATATATATATATATATATATATATATATATATATATATAGGGTCAGGATCCGGTAGGAACCTCACTTAGAGTATGGAGTAGAAACCTCTAAGATCCGTTAGATTAAATAATGAACGTCCATGATGTAAGGTACATAATAAGGTTAAATAGTAGAGTTTCATATGATTGTTCCAATTTAATTCACTAGCCATTAGTATATCTTTAGAAAAGGATAGTCGATATCTTATTTTTGGCTGAACAAATCTTCAAATCGGTAAAATTATATATTAACGAACGTTAAAAAAATTAATGACAATTAAAATAACGTAAAAATATAGTATGTCAGTTGTTAAAAATATAATATAACAGTCGTTAAATTTTATTTTGGTCGTTAAATTTTGTTTGGTCGTTAAAATATAGTATACCAATCGTTAAATTTTGTTTGGTCGTTAAAATATAGTATACCAGTCGTTAAATTTGGTGGTTAGAATTTGGTGGTTAAAATTTGATTGTTAAAATTAGTCCTTAAAATTTATGTTGGTTAAATTTTTTAGGATTGGTCGTTAATTTATTTTTTTTGGTCGTTAAATTTGGTGGTTAGAATTTGGTCGTTAAAATTTATGATGGCTAAATTTTTTAGGATTGGTCGTTAATGTATTTTTTTTGGTCGTTAAAATTGGTCGTTAAATTTTATGTTGGTTAAATTTGTTAGGATTGGTCGTTAATTTATTTTTTTTGGTCGTTAAATTTGGTGGATAAATTTTGGACGTTAAATTTGTGTTGGTTAAATTTGTTAGGATTGGTCGTTAATTTATTTTTTTTGGTCGTTAAAATTGGTGGCTAAATTTTGGTCGTTAAATTTTATGTTGGTTAAATTTGTTAGTATTGGTCGTTAATTTATTGTTTTTGGTCGTTAAATTTGGTGGTTAAATTTTGGTCGTTAAATTTGGTGGTTAAATTTTGGTCATTAAAATTTTATGAACATTAATTCCGTATATTTTAGTCAAAAAGTTGATGAATGTATATTTCTATTAAGGAATGAACATTGATTGTTGAATATTTTTGTCAGAAATAAAAAAAAAACTAAAATTCTATTAAGGAAAATAGATGTACCTATTTAATTTACTACCATATAAAACTTTCAATCATGAACGTTCATGAACTTTAATCTAACGAATCTTAAGAGTTCGTATTCCCTACTCTAAGAACTGTTCTTACATGATCCTAACTATATATATATGGTCATGTTCAAGTGAAAATTTGTCTTACGGTAGGAAGTAAGACTGTAATAGTCTCTAATAACCATCAGATTATTTGATGAATATTCAAGAATTCGCAACACTGTAATGGTTCCTGGTGAGTTTCGCTGAATACAAATAGAAAATATTAACCTTCTCTATATAATAATTTATTTATTGAAATTCGACAAATTTTAATGCAATTTATTATGTTTTGGAGCGATAAAATATTGTATTACCTTCATCTGTAACGCAATTTATAATGATCCAATTGAAAGTTAACGTCCAAAAGTTAATATTTAACGATCCAAAAGGAAGATAACAAACGAATTTCAAATCAACGATCATATAGTAAATGTAATGTTCGCAACTTAAGAAGAAGAAAAAAAAACATCCAATTATAAGATAATGTTTGCAACGTTATCTTATTATTGGATTTTGATCATTACCTATGCCTATTTTGATCGTTACCTATGAATGTTTCGAACGTTATCTTATAATTGGATTTACTATATGATCATCAATTTGGAATTCGAACGTTATCTTATATAGGATTTGATAATTAGTTATGCCTATTTTGATCATTACCTATGGGTGTTTCGAACGTTATCTTATAATTGGATTTACTATATGATTGTTAACCAATAATAATGATCAAAATATCCATAGGTAATGATCAAAACATCCATAAAAAAATACTACCTATGGATGTTTTGATATGTAATTCGCCTATTATCATCATTACCTATGGATGTTATGATCTTTAGTTATTCTTATTTTGCATTAACTATGGTCATTACCTATAGATTTTTTGATCATTATTAATATATTTTTCGATCGTTACATATGGAGATTTTGATCGTTACCTATGGATGTTTTGATCATTGGTCAAGCCTATTTTGATCATTACCTATGGATGTTTTGATCATTACTTATGGATATTTTAATCATTATTATTGGTTAACAATCACAATTCATTTATTTTTTGGTAATATATTTTCTGATTGTTACCTATGAATATTTTAATCGTTAGAGTTGCAAACATAGAATAACATATACATATTTAATAATATTCATCTTTACTTACTATAAAAATGATACAATCATGAGCGTTCATTAATTTTAAACATGGAAACATATACATATTTATTGTTACTTATATCATTTTAGGTGAAAATGATGTACCCAACAATAAATATTTACGAAACCGAATGTATATAGAAAAAAACCCTACAAAAAGGTAAATCCTAGGTAAAAAAATGATTTAAATAATATAGAATACCCAACGTGGGATCAAATGAATTTTACAATTTTTTATACATCGAACGGAGAAGACTCTATCCTATCGATTGTTTCTAGAAATGAATAGTAACATAGAAATAAATCATATTCATTTTCTTTCGGTTTGTTTCCCTTTCATAATTTTATTTTCATAGAAATATAGAGTTGTAACCAAAGAGTAATAATTAACCAAACAACCCGTAAACGTTAAATATTCAATTGTAATTGAATTAATTTCTCAAATGTAATTCTTTTGACTTATCTCTGATGATATATATATGTTTACCGGACTGTTAAATGTCCGATGTAGTGCATAATTGATGTGCAATGAGCGTTTCTTGGCATTAGTGTATCCTCCACAGAAAACGTCATTCCCAGCATATTATTCACGAGTCTCGTGACCATATCTTAACAGTACTACAGTAGCACAGTTACAGGTTAATCATGCCAAGTGCCAACAATCATGCAATCACAGGTTTACATGATCAAATTGCACAACACTCGTTAAAGTTCTATGTGTTGTAAACAGATGCAAATTTCCACGCATTTTCTTCTTCTAATAATAATAATCTCTTGCATCTTATACATGGAACTTTAGGATAATTACCAACCCAGATATCTACACTTTAATTTAGAGCTTAATGTATTAGTCCATTGCTTCATCTTCCCCATCATAATCATCCTCTAAATCCAGTTCTATGTCGGGTTTCTGGTCCACTGTGAATCTCCAGCTATCGCCTTCTTCTATCTCCCACTGTTTCTTCAGCTCGTATATGGCTTTCGAGGCAGCAGCAGCAACTGCCGGGTTGCTGTCTTCTGCTAGTCTCTATTGGTTCCCCATAAAAACAAGAAACATGAGTTCCCCATAAAAACAACAAATATTTAAGGAATCAACAAAGTAAGTACCTGCAATGCTCCCATGCCTGCATTTCCAAGGGTCCACATTGACGGGGCTGCTGCTAACGCGTTCGCTAGTGCTCGTCTGCACATAAACATGGAATGGGAGACATGAGTTCTATTTATTCTGCTTAACTCTGAGCTTTTGGTTTTTATTATATGCATAGAATACCTAGTGTTGACATCAGGAGAGCTGGAACATTCTGCTAACAGTGATACACTGGATTTACCATCCATTGCATCAAGGTCTATTAGTGTAGTAACTAGCAGCTCGAGCTGGACACAATGAAAATCAAAACCAGCAAATGATGACAGTTTCACACAAACAAAGATATGCATATCTCAGATAATAGGGTAAGTTGCACATATTTCATTAGCAACTAAACATGTACAAAATACACCTTACTAGTACATTTACCTAAATTTAGAATCAGTAGGAGTGTTAAATTGCTAATAATTTAGTCTATATGGATAAGAGGGTAGCTGTGATTTTGTTAATAAAGGGTATTTTTTGAACTAAATGCCCATATAACCCAGGAATTCTAACCTCATCAGGGTCGGTATAATCTATTCCATCAGCTTCTGAGAGTGCTGAAGCCATACTCCAGTACGCTTCCTGCATTGTCGTTCGTTCACTTATGACAGATGGCCATCACTGCAAATTACAAGAACGGTATAAGGTGATGAGCTCGTAAAGCTACCTGTAGAGCTGTAATACGATCATCTGATACATGGCCGGTAAACGCATCAAGAGCTATCCCATTTTTCTCAAGCATTATGTTTGCTGACGGACGCCCATCTTTCTGGTTCATAGGGCTGGGCATCACAATCACACAAAGTCAGCATTTCAAATCCTTCTAAGGGTCTGTCTGAGGGAGGTGAGAGCGTGCTTACAATTGATACACATTAATAAGCATCATGTCATGAATGTTCTTCACAAACTGAAACCAACATTTAATCATATTATAGTAGGTAATATATAAATGCAGTAGAAAATAAACATAAGAATAGCTGTAAGATACTTATGTTTTAAGATTACCTCCAAGGCCATTAGTGTATCCTCTACAGCACGTTTCTTGGCACGGTAGTCAGCCAGCCGCAAGTCAGCCTACACCAATTTGTTGATAAACTTTAGGTCCATTTATAATTCAGAATAAGAAAAGTAATATGTTAGTTTCTTAGATATCTTATCATTCATAATCTATATACAAGTTAAATATTGCACTACATAATTATAATCTGGCTTCTCTATCAGCAGAACAAGGCTATATACATAATATCTCTCGATTGGTACAGTTGTTTTAATAGCGTTAAAGTCAGAAAGGAACATTGTTGAAGAATCATAACAAAAAGTCCAACGCATAAACAGGATTTATTGGTTCTAATTGGTATTCATTGGCTACTACTGTTAGGCATCAAGTAAAGCAACAGAAAACATTGCACCTCCAAGGCTCCATCACTCCAGTGTTTATCGGCTGCAGTCTTCAGTCGAGACTTTGCTCTGTCTTTTAAGATCTGCCAATAAAACATTAAAGAAATTGGAGGCCTTGATTGAAGCCTTCACGAGTTTAAGGATGAGAAATTAACAGTTAACATACTGTAGCGATATGACGAAGACGTTTGGCCTTTTGCTTCACCTTTTGGTCAATTTTCACAGTATCTTCCCTTGCTCGAGCTGCAAATCATGAGAGAATGATGAATGCATCTCAAACAGATTACAAACACACAAGTCATCATCTTGTTGACGCCATACCGCAAGGTCAAATTATGTTATGGGAAATCTTTTTTTATGAGGTAACTATATCCCAGAGCAACATGCACCTTGGTATGGGTTCTCACTAGCACATTTCAACAACAAAATTTCTGGGTTTGGGAGTTTGTGAAGTATCTACATCAGGGTATGGAAGAACAAGCAACCAGCTAAAAACCTAAAATAAGTATCTAATGAAATAAAGTGCTTAGAAAGATGGTAATAAAGAAGAAAAATCAATGCCCTCAAGTCTCAACCTATGAACAAAATCTGACAACATTGAGAAAAGAAAAGAAAAGTGAAGCTTAGTCAGGTTCCTGTAAGTTGTAACCAACAATAAAATATTTCAATATTGATGGAGTGTCATATAAAAACTAGGTGAGGGAATTACTGCAGAGAAAATTATTATAGTTATATGCAGTGCAAATGAATGTGAATATCGAGCTGCAGGATTTTGAAGCATGTATGTAGCATAAGTGATATTTGATTGTGCCCAAAGAATGCAGGCTCACCATCTAGTTTAAGGAATTCGGTCCCCAAAATAGCTATATCTTGGCGTACACGGGCATCTAGTCTGAGTATGCCACTGTGAACATAAAATTGAGACATAAGCATCATCTATAAGCTATTACAATCAAATACTGTTTTGACACCTTATAAGAATGCAAGAACCCCAATTAATAGTTGGAAAGTCAGTATAATTTAGAAAGATGCATAATTACCGAGAAAGCAAAATAATATCATTCCGTGCTCTTTCGTTCACAAATTTTGCATCATTGTAGACATATTTACAAGCTTCTGCTAGTCCTGGATTTGGTTTGGTGACCTTATGCGTCAAAAGAGCATCCTCATTCTCATTTTCATTCTGTTCTCTGCTACACAAAATAATTTCCATCAGTTTCACAGCAGAAATAGTTCACAGTTTCAGACACATATAATTCAATTACATATGATTGATACAGCTAAACAATGGTATGAGCCAAGAATCCTCCACTAAAAGTTCTCGCTTGAATGTGAAAATATTTCAGGATATGTATTAATTGAAAAACATAACTTTATAGGGATTATCATCACAGAGGCACTGATCAAGAAAAAAGAGATTTTATGATACACAATATTCCTTAGCATGACTACTGGTGGGAAATTTCAGGGACAGTTGTTTTAGCATGAACAAACACTTATATATCACAACAGACAAAAGGAATACATCATATGCAGCGATTGAGTCCAAAATATGCATAGCTGTATAATAGATGAAGGCAGTGAGCACATGGTGAGAAAAATGAAATTCACATAACACACCTCAGAGTGATCACATAGTCATCAAAAATCTTAAAATTGAGCCCAAAAGTATTTTTCAATGGTGCACAATTTGCTCTGCAGTCTACAAACTACAAAACCCAAGTACAAAAAATGCTTCTGATGTAATTGATCTTTTATTGTTGTCTTAAAATAACAAGCAATTGAAACTGTTAAACTCCTTACAAGTAAAACTACATGCAAATTTTCAACCCCAGATCATGATACTTTGACAATTCAAACTAGCATGACAACATATCCCAGCTAAAAAGATGAGTCTCGAGGATTATTACCAGTATGGTAGGTGAGGAAACAATCTATTAGCGTATAAGAAATGAAACATGAGTAACACCACGTGTTGTGCTAGACAGAATAAAGCAAACACTCTAATAAAGAATAAATACACAAGAACAGTGACCTTGTTTAAGATTAAATGTACAAAAGGATACCTATATAGACCAGAACAATCACTAGAATGCCTAATGTCTTCTGTCGATCCAGTTCTCTTAGTCTTTGTTGAGTGGCAAAACATTGAAGAACCCCGTCTTACAATGCACTGCAAATGTCTTCTACATAAACGCCTGAAGGTTACATCAGAAGAAGGAGCTAATCTAGCAGCCACATAATGGCCACTGCTCTGTCTCCTAAGCTCAACTCCTTGGGTTGTACGGTGTAAGTTATTTTGTGGAGAGTTAGGCACTGAATATGAAACTCGCAGTTTACTTGCTGTAAATTCCATGAGAATATCATAGACGAATAATGTTGACTAGCATTTCCAAGCAACTTAAAGCTGCAAAGGAAAAAACAAGAAAATCAGCAAGACTTGAATTGTCTCCAATTCTCAAACAAAGAACAAGAGGAGCAATAAGTATCAATGCTCATGGAAGTTTTCAAGAAAACTACGAGCTTGAATACCTTAAACTAATTCACAGTCAAATTGCTATATCATTTTACTTTTCAAGGGATATGACAAGGTTAAAGTCATTCTCTTCTGCATAATATTGTCTTATCTTTGTATGAACTATTTTAAAGCATTGCCTCAAAATTGTATATGTCACCAAGTCTAGTGCAACATTCATGCTAGTCTAACCAAACACAAACTTGTTTCTTACAATTCTTTTGAGAACTCAATCTACTCTTACACCAAAACTCCACAGACCAATAAACCCTAATGAAAAACCTTCAAAACTGATTTGAATCGTTGTATTATTAAATATCAGTAATTTGGTACTAGTGGAATTAGGAATTGGAATGAGGAAATGTTGAACCAATTCCATGTTTGTTATGACTTGGAATCGGGATCAATTTATTCCAGATTTGATTCCAACTAAAAAGTTGCGGGTATCACTTCTTCTAACTTCTCTTATTATATTCATTTGAATTCTAATCCTAATTCCTAAAGCAAGCCAAACAACAAGCATGAAAAAATCACTCAGACTTGGAGTTGCACCTAGAAATTCTCCAAAAAAAAACAATGAATGTAACCCTACTGAGTGAATCCAATTTTCCACATCAAATGAAATCGAGCAACAACAGTGTTTTGATTGAACCCAGAAACGAGATTCAAAAACAACAAACGAAAGAAATTACAAAATTTAGCAGAAGTGTAATACCTTAAAAGAAGAAAGGAAACAATCAAACTAAAAACTCATGGTGCGGAGATAGAGATGAAAGTCATGAATGGAGAAAGATATGAAGCAGAGCGAAGAGAAACTGAGGCCACAAAGCTCACGGTGGTAGGGCCATGTTTGGGGTCACTCATTACTGCTACCCAACAAGAGCATGGAATTTGAACACGCCAAATGTCACGTCCATTGCGACCACGTCTTTTTCCAAAATTTATCCTTTTTCTATTTTATCCTGTTTATTCTTTAGGTGTAAACTAGTTTAGTAAGGCACGGGATTTGTTTAAAGTGTTAAACAATTAAAGATCGTATTGTGATACACGCAATGTAAGAAGACAAATAAATACATTGAATAATTAAAAAATGAAAATAAAAGTATATTAAAATAGTCTAGAGAAACCATAGAAATCAACAAACATATCATACGCTCTCTATGGTTTGAATATAAATGAATTTGGTACACCATCATTTAAACCCTTCTCCATAATGTTAATACATAAATTGTTATAAGAGTCAATCTAAAAATGTAATTGTTGTAAAATATATATCATATGATCTCTCAAACCTTAAGCTTATAAACACCTCTCATCGATACAATATCATTGATATAGAGGTGTTTTTTTCGTTATATCTGTGTAAAAAAAATCTCAGTCAAAATTATATAGTTATAAGCAATGTAAGCTTTCTTGGTATAAAAATAAATTAGTAATGGTAAAAATACGAAAATTTACCTTTTTAACAGAAAATGTGAAGCATTTTTAGGGTGTTCGATACATCCTCAACCACACCCAAATAATAAATGACAAAATAACATTCTCTAATAGGCTATATAAAGGATTCAATTAAAAATATTAACGTCAAATTAGATTTTTACTAACAATAATATAAATCTAACTTATTATAATAATATCATATACCATAACTAATGTGTACATTATTAAACTCCTCTCATAATTGGAAACAATCCATCATATTTCCTTAAAAATTGGTGTCATATAAAAATAGTTTGGTAAGATTAGATAATATTAGAATCAATTGCATCCATTAATTTTGATTTGTGAACTACAATGACTTCCCATACATAAGACTTAATATTTTTTAATCAAAAGAAGATCAAATACACCCAAAAATATCACACTTATATACAACTTAAGATAAAATTTATGGAGTGGATGGATACCCTACCTTAAATGATAAATACCATAAATGAAATGCATAATATTCGAAGGTCTATGAGTGAATATATATATATATATATATATATATATATATATATATATATATATATAATAAGATTGTAACTTTTAAATTGAAATATTTAATAAGTTTGAAGTATATTTGCTTTTATAAATAATTTTGACAATATAACTTATCTATATATCATTTATCCTATTTAGTTAATCAATTTGGTAGAAAATATTAAACTATTTATATTGTATAAATTAAGATTAGTTTACATATTAATAAATTCATAGTATTTAAATAAAAAAGTTTAAATCAAATTCAATAATATTAAGATAATATGTGGTAAACTTGTAGTCCTAGAAAGAAAATCACTTAAACCAATAAAACATATATAATTGTAAAGAATATAAAATAATATAAGATTAATTTTTGTTTTTAAATGGAAATGAGTTTATATCATCTTCATATATGAGATTTTAAAAAAAAAAAGTAAAAATGAGGTGGCGCAACCAAGAGATGACACATGGCAAAATCATACGTGGCTTAACGTGGGGAAGACATGTGGCAGAATCCGACGTGGCTTAATATGGGAGCGACATGTGGCATTATTTACTTCTGCTTTAGTATTATATAGTAGATTACGCAAAATCACCCTGCATTATATGTCTCTCAATATTTATTGCTAATGAATTCATGTGGAGGGAAAAAGAGATGTGGCAACAAACTTGATATATTCTAGACTTTTAGTCCACGCCAAATCATTCAATAGTACTCAAATTTAACGACCAATAATCATGATTTTACGTCTTCGGATCATTGTCAATAACAATTGTAATCTCACAATACAAGTTTGGGTTGTGAAAATGTTGATGCCAACACTGCTATAGGACTAATGAATACCCTGCACATTCCGGGAGCTAATAAGGATCATGATCAGAATGGGAAGCTCACGGAGGAAATAAACACAGGATATTATGAGTCTGAGAAATCTTTGGAGAACCGAGAAATATGTGACGAAGTACATATGTATGTAAGTGACTCTCCACTGCAGAAAGAGGCAAAGCGAAGGGAGATGAGTAGTGCCGCTACTATGGATTGCGATAGACCCGGGGGCGACGAGAACCAAAACATGGAGATCATCACCACCGAGGTTTGCCTTTAATATCACTGTTCTATAGTTACGACGGGTGTGTAGCTCACCTTTCTTTAGGTTTTCTATGAATTGTCTGTTGTGGAATGTTCACGGAGCTGGTAAGAGCGGCTTCCGGTGAGCCATTAAATATTTATGTAATCATCATAAGGTTGACATCCTTGCGGTTTTCGAACCTCGGATCTCTGGTGATAGATCCAAACGGGTTTGTGAACGCCTAAACTTTGGCGGCTGTGTGAGAGTGGAAGCCAATGGTTTTGAAGGTGGCCTGTGGCTCCTTTGGGATAACACGAGATTCCAAGTTCAGATTATCAGCACTACACCCTTCTTCATTCATGCCCGTGTTATAATTGCGGGTAAACCTATACATCTTATTGTGGTTTATGCCCCTCCTTCAGATTCTCGTCGACAAATGTTTTGGTGCAGCCTTGACAAAGAACTAGCCTCGATTGATGAGCCTTATATTATCGGAGGAGATTTCAATTGTATTTTATTTGATTATGAAAGAAGCGGAGGAACTGGAGGTCTTCATAAGGATTTCGGAACTTTTAGCGATATAGTGCACAACTATAGGTTACTCAACCTTGGTTTCTCGGGTCCTGAATTTACATGGGATGATAGCAAATCCAGAAATAAGGGGATGCAAAAAAGATTGGATAGGGTTTTCATGAACTATGAGGGACGTATGCTTTGGCCAAATGCCTCTATACGTCACCTAGCTCGATACTCGTCCGATCATGCACCTCTTCTCCTTAAACTTAAACCTTCTATTAGCTCTCTCGGCAGGATAGAAGACCCTTCAGGTTTGAGGCTGCTTAGATGACTCATGAGGACTTCCTCCCCATTGTGAAACATTGCTGGGAGAATCATTCCAATACAGGTATTCCTCTTTCTAAGCTAAAAAATTTACTGTTAACTTGGAATCGCCGTACTTTTGAAAATGTCTTTCGCAGGAAACAAAACATCATGGACAACCTTGCCACTATTCAAAGTAATCCGAATTTGCTAGTTGATCAGAGGCTCAGAACAAAGGAGAATGCTCTGATCTTGGAGTTGGACACGATTCTTGAACGAGAAGAGATCATCTAGTTCCAAAAATCGAGGGAGCAGTGGCTTTGCTATGGTGATAGAAATACTGCTTTCTTTCATGGTTCTACTATTATCAGAAGGAGAAAGAACAGGATCGATGGACTGAACGTTGGAGATGATAATTGGGAGGAAGATAACGATAAGTTGGAATTGTTTGTTCTTAACTTTTTCAAGATTTTGTTTAGCCTCGATGATATCCTTCCCCTTACGGACCATAGACATGAGTTCAATGGTTTCCCTGGTATTCCGGAAAATGATATGAGAGATTTGATGAAGACCATTACTAGTGAAGAGGTCTGGAGGGCTGTCAAGGACATAGGAGCATACAAAGAGTTGACGGTTTCCAACCTGTATTCTATCAGAAATGTTGGAGCATTGTGGGACCTCCCATTGTGACTGAAGTTTCCAATTTCTTTGATAGCAAGAAGCTCTCTGAGGGTATTAACGATACCCTTTTGTGTCTTATTGCTAAAGTGGGAACTCCGGAGCTCATCACTCAGTTCAAACCGATTGCCCTCTGTAATGTTGTGTACAAGATCATCTCCAAAGTCCTTGTACATAGGTTGCAAGGGCTTATTTCGAGACTTGTAGGACCCACCCAGGGAAGCTTTATTACAGGAAGATACATACAAGATAATATTGTGTTGATGTAGGAAATTGTCCACTTTACAAGGAAGAAGAAGAATGGAAAGAAATGGATGGTATTAAAACTTGACATTGAGAAAGCCTATGATAGAATTAGATGGGATTTTATTGAAGAAGTAATCACTTCGGCGGGTTTCCCTTCTGACTGGATTCAGATGATAAGAGAGTGTGTCATTACCACCAGAATGCAAGTCATATGGAATGGAGAACTTACGGACAAGTTCTGTCCGGAAAGAGGTCTTAGACAAGGTGATCCGTTGTCTCCGTATCTCTTCGTCCTTTGCGTGAGAAGCTTAGTAATCTTATTCTCGAGGCAGTGAATCAGGGCACATGGAAACCCATTCGTTTATCCCGAGGGGGACCCCCTCTATCCCACCTTTTCTTTGCTGATGACCTAACATTGTTCGTTGAGGCCTCTGTTGAACAAATGGGTGTGGTCTTAGGGTGTCTTAATGTGTTCTGTCAAGCTTCGGGACAACACATCAGCTATCAGAAGTCGAAGATTTATGTTTCCCCCAATGTAACTAGGGAAATGCGGGATAGACTTCATACCTTGAGCGGGATTGAAGTAACCCATAATCTTGGCAATTACCTCGGGATGCCTATTTTACAAGGTCGTGTCTGCAAGGATAATTTCTCTGCCATTTTGGACAGGATAAATGGTAAATTATGTGGGTGGAAAGGAAGAACCCTTAGTTTTGCGGGTCGGGTCACTCTCACTAAATTTGTCCTCTCATCTCTTCCGATTTACATCATGTCTTCTATTATTTTACCTAAAAATATTTGTGAAGAGATTGACAAAGTTTGCAGGGGCTTCGTGTGGGACACAAGGATGGCCATCGCACTATACATATTGTGCCTTGGGAAACCATTTGCCTCCCTAAATTCAAGGGTGGACTTGGCATTAAATCTATGACGGAGATGAACATGGCGCTTGTCGGGAAACTAAGCTGGAGATTTCTACGGGATAATGAGAGTCTCTGGACAAAAGTGATGAGAAGTAAGTATATCAGACCGGACGGCTCTCGGCACTATGAGCCTTCCTACATGTGGAACTGTATCAGGAAAGGGGTTGGTGAAGTTGTGAGATGAGGGTACCGCTGGAGCTTGGGTGATGGGAAGTCTATTACCTTCTGGGAGGAACTTTGGATCCATGATTTCCCTTTGATTGAGATTGCAACGTCGACCGTGGACATAGACCATAGAAGTTGGAGTGTGAGTGACTACTAGTCGCCTTCTGATGGTTGGAGATGGGATATTCTGGATGACTATCTCCCGGCCGAGACTCTCCTCCGCTTGGCTGCAATTGCACCGTCCCTTGGCACCGAGACTGGAACTGATAGAAGCTGCAGTGATGAACTTAGTTGGAGCCTCAACCCTGATGGTAATTATACCTCATCCTCGGCGTATCACATGCTTAAAGATACTATGGGGATAATTGACATTGATGAAGCGGTTTATAAAAAAATTTGGAAGATGAGAGTTAGCGAAAGGGTGAAGGTCTTTTGCTGGAAATTGCTTCGTGGTGGAATTCTCACCAACGAAGAGAGATTGAGACGTCATATAAGCATCGACGACAGATGCCCCAATTGCGTTGACTCTACTGAATCGGTGGCTCACCTTTTCAGAGATTGCCACGTCACAAAACCCATGTGGCTCCGCCTTCTTAGTCGCAATAACACCCGCGATTTCTTCAGCTTGTCGTCAGCTGGTTGGCTAAGAGGTAATTTTCTTTCTACTGTCAGTTTCAATAATGCTTGTTGTTGGAGTGAGATTTTTGTTGTAGGACTTTGGTGGACCTGAAAGTGGAGAAATGAGAAAGAAATTAACAATAGCGTTGTTTCTAGAGATCGGAGTTGTTTCGTGATTGACACAGCCATGGAGTACACTCAAGCCTGGATCAAGAACAAGACTAGTCATCACCTTACTAACCCCTCGGAAATTCATGTCCGTTGGAACCCTCCTCTTGATGATGTTGTCAAGATCAACACTGATGGAGGGTCCGCGGTGATGGTCATGCTACTGCTGCCGGCATTATTAGGAATAACAGGGGGGAGTGGTTGTCTGGATTTGTTGTTAATCTTGGTATATGCACGGCTCCTGTGGCGGAGCTTTGGGGTATATACCATGGACTTAGAACATCCTGGGATAGTGGTAGCGGTAATGTGATCTTGGAATCGGACTCACTCTTGGCTATCACTATGCTTGGAAAATCTCATCCCCGCCACCACCCCCTTGCTAGTCTGGTAAGCAATTGCCAAGACTTTATTATAAGAGACTAGACTATCCAAACCTGCCATGCCTACAGCGAGGCGAACTTTGCTGCGGATTTTCTCGCTTCTTTTGCTTTTAATTTCCCTATTGGCTTTACTGTATTGATTGACCCTCCCGAGGGTATAGTGGATATTTTAAATGCCGATGTAAGGGGTCGGGCTATCCCCCGTTTGCTTACTACTTAGCCCTCTTTTTAATTAAGCGACTAGATGCGCCGGAGACCACTGACTCTCCTTCCTACCCAAAAAAAAAACTTGGGAGGCTTTTGCAATTTCACAAAAGGTAACGGTGATAAAGAATAACTTTATTAAAAATGTTAATACAAACTCATAATATTTTAAGAAATTGTCAATGGTATGGGAAACCGATAAAATTTAAAAATACTCATGACATAGAGCTAAACAAAATGGAAATTAGAAATGAAATAAATGAAGTCGTTGAAAAAATGATGACTAACATTGTCCTTACAATTTTGACTAGCCATCTTGAGCGGATTAACCATGAGGTAAGTCTTAACGACAACACAATTAAGTAAATAATAAAACCTCCAACTCATGCAGAAAAAAAAAATACACTTTTTTTTGATATCGGATGCGAAATCAGGTCTTGATGGGATATATGTTGGTTTGTATTGGTATATTGTTGCAGTGGATGTTACTAAGGTTGTGACAAGCTTTTTTCAGTGGTGAAAACTTCTTAAGCAAATAGATCACACATTCATAACACTCATTCCAAAAATCATAATCTAACGAATCTAAACAATTTTAGGCCAAGTACAACCATTTATAAAATAATTGTTAAAATCATCACAACGAGAATGAAAAAAAATTTTATGAACAAACTAATACATCAACTACAAGGAACCTTCGTAGCAAAAAGATCAGTTTATGATAAAATCTTAATTGCCTATGATATTTTTTCACTCCATTAAGAAGAGAAAAAAAAGGACGGGAGAGATGTATTGCACTTAAACTTGATATGGCAGAAATCAAAAGATAACTTTGTAAAACTAAACTTTGACGCATCCATAAACATTAATAATCAATATGCGTTTGGGTACATCATACGTAATAACATGGGTTGCGCTGTTGCTGCATGAAGAGGAAGCTGTAATGCCGAATCAGTTTTAGAGGCGGAAGCATTTGTCCTGCGGGAAGGGCTAAAGAAGGCCAAGTCGTTAGGGATTACATCAATCGAGATAGAAGGAGATAATTTGGTTCTCATCAACGCGCTATCAATCGGTCATGGACCCCTCCTTGGGAAATGGATATGATAATAGCTGATATATCCGTCCTAATTTCAAGCTTCACACGATCCAATGTTACCCACATCTTCAGGGAAATCAACACGGTAGCTGATAAACTCGTTTTTCATGGACATACTGCAGAAGCAAGAGAAGAGGAGCTACCGGATGAAGTTGGTCACCTCATCAACATGGATGTAGTAGGTTGGTTGGTCTCTAGGAGATAACCCACCTATTTTCCTTACCTTGTATAAAAAAAAAAAAAAAAAACTTGATATAGGTTAGATCTATTATCAAGTTAATTGAGATTTTATTCTAACCATCTTATAAATGGATTTGACGAAAAGTTCATTAGATGAATTAGGATATGTATCTCTATAATTTCATTTTATCATTTTATGTCCCTTCTAAACGATGGACATACTAATCAATTTTTCCTTGAAAATGGATGAGACAAGGTGATCTCATTTCTATTTTTTTAATTCGTTTTTGGAGCCAAAATCTTTAAACGAATGCTACAAAAGGAATGTGATAGTAATGTAAATCAAATTGATACTGCTATGTTTTGATTGTTTTGTAATAATTCATCTAACCGAATAAAATTACTCTTAGATAAAATTGTGTGCTTGTTTGGAATGAAGTATACCTCATTCCTCTAAAAATACCTAGAAAGTTCAATAACTAGTGGAAGAATTAAGAAAATAAAATAAAATTGTGTGCTAGTTTGGAATGAATTATACCTCATTCCTCTAAAAATACCTAGAAAGTTCAATCACTTGTGGAAGAGTTAAAGAAAAAAAACATGTGAAGAAATTATTATGAAAATCAAACAACAACTGTCATAGTGGAAATCAAACGCCATCTCTCAAGAAGGAATAAACACCGGTATAAAAAAAGCACAACATAACAGTTTAGCCAATTTTTACGAAGCGATTGTGCGTTAAAATATTTTTTTTTAAAAAAAATCCCCCGATAGTAAAATTAGCGCCGAAGACAATTTTTATGCTTCCATTACAAAGAAAGGTACGATGTTGATGCACAATGTAACCGTCACATCAATTTTGAACTCGATGCGCAATCTCAATGTTCGTCAGTTTGACATTAATATCATGTTTTTATTATTGTAAATGTTATAAAAAAAAAAAAGTAGGGAAAACTATCCCGAGTTCAGTCCTATCTAGATCTCATCCTGAACTTTGGTGGAATTTCACCCAAAACACAGAAATCCCGTCCCTACAAAAAATATAGGGATACGATACGGATCATAACTTCTTTGTCCTGCTAGGCCAGTAGACCTATCCCATTATAATTAAAAATAATTTTAATTTAAAATTTATATTTATCACAATAATTGATTAAATTTAATCCAACCTTGAATTTCTTACCTCTCATTGCTTGACTTCTTAAAATAGGGCTACAACGACAACTTGTCGTTTTTTCACTCCTATAATTCTACGGCTCTTCACAATTGAAATTACAGCCCTACAACTCCAACGCTCTTATGTTTGCTCTCACTGGCAATTTCTTTGCGCTCCCTATTTTGAGTTTTCGCTCGACTTCTCGAAAAAGGTCATAGCAATCTTAAAAATTTCTTCATCGATTCTTCACAACCGCGCTAAGCGGAATTTATCCCATCTTATGATGTCTTAAATCAACCTAAATAAGGTCTAACGAAACTCGGTCTAAAAATTACATGGCTATCCTAATTCCGTTCCATACATAATAGTCGGAATGAGGTATGAGATGACTCAATTTGTGTTCAATCCTAAACTATGTTATCATTTCTCTTGTTTTTTTTTCCACTCACATTTAATTCATAACATTAAGGTCCAACCTAATCCATGAACCAAATTGCCATTTAAGCCAAATGTCATTCAAGGCCACACCAGCTTGCACATTAAAAAAAAAAAGCTCGTACGACTAGTTAAGAACATCAAAGCGCTCATAATTTATTAAATTTTCTTCTTGCGTTGATCATCTCAAATCTCTTTATGGAGATTGAGCCGCAAATTCTATTTTTCTATTAAAAAAACTCTCAAGTCAAAAAAACGGACTCAAATAAAATTAAAAAAAAACAAATCCATTGACTCACACAAAATCACGTAATTACATTCTAAAACAAATTACAAATTGACAATTAAAATAGTAATTCCTCACCTTATAAACATCACATAATGTTATTTGATGAAAAACTCAACACTGTATGTTATCGATGTGGCATATCTCTACCATCTCTACATAATTCGGTCGAAAAATGGGGTTAGAAAGCATTGACGAGTAATAATTTTGTTAACATCACAACATTTTGTTTGGAGCAGAAGCTGGAATCGATTCATTTATGAAATTACTTGCGAATCTTAATAGCATATAGCCATGTCGATACAAACATACTAATATAATTTACAATGAGTTCTTATCTACGGAAACTCTACGTATTTTTTACCTTATAAAATATAAACATCACATAATGTTATTTCATGAAAAACTCAAGATTCTTAAAATAATAAATATCATGACATATTTGTTTATGTATTATTCCTATGGTTGTGTCTAAAAATAAAAGTTAAATTACTAAATTTAATGAAAATTTTATAAACGGAAATTAAAGTTTTAAGATTTGTTCTTTAAGTCTAGTTGGCATGTGAACAAATAACATAAGATCTCATTTTCTTTATATCTGTGAACGAACAAATTAATTTGACTAACTGTTTTGATACTATATATGTTAAAAGTTCAACACGGATGGTAGATTGAGTTCACGTTAAACTCAAACCAAAGCCAAAAGCTCAATAATTTATATTGTGAAACCAATTAAAAATAGATTCAGTACCTACGAAAGTTATATATTAGGTTCGCACAATCTCCCAACATTAGACTTAGAAAGTTTGTTATCTCCGACAATACTTGATTATTGTTATAAAAAAAAGTTATATTTGTCTCATGACCAAACAACGTGGATGACATGCGTCTTAGAAGACACATGGAATAAGAAGTGTTTAATTTTTGGTTCGGTTCGGTTCGGATTTTAGATCGGACCGGATCGAAACAAACAGGTCCGGTCTTCGGTCCAAACAATTCGATCCGGTATGGTACGGACCTATATTTTTAAATAAAAAAAAATATGCAGAAAAAAAAAAATTAAATTAATTAAAATTTTAGTGAATTTTTTTTTAAATTAGTTAATTAACACCCGGTCCGGTCCTCAATAGGCTTAGTGTGAAAAAAATCAAAAAAAAAAAGTTTAACACATTTTCCAGTCCATCCGGTGGTGGACTGGTTTTGGACCGGACTTGGACCAAAAGATTCGGTCCACTTTCGGTCCTCTCTGTTCAGGTTCGGTCCGGTCCAAGTCCGGACATGTGAACAACCCTACGAGGAATAACCGTAAGCTTATTATATGTAGTCTCGAGACTCTCAACTATTAATATGTCGATATGTGACCCTTTTCTTCCCTATATCTTAACTATTATCTTTATTATTAGGTATTATTTTACCTTTCAAATTCTGACCTATATTGATTAAACAATTTTGAATTAATGTAACCTAAAATTTTCAAGTATTAAGATGTAAGAATTTTGAGATCGATCTTAGCTCAAAGTTACTTGGCTTAAATCACAACTCCATTCTAAAGATAGTGTAATTTCATCATAAAATTTCATTCTATATATAGTCTAAGATCTTTTAACTCAATGGACACAAAAAAAAAAAAAAAAAAAAAAAAAAGCCCGATTTTTAGAATAACAAGGTCTAGTCGTCGATCAATTCAAACTCGTGCAACTTATTCAACTCAATGCAAGTAAGCTAAAGTTAGCATTTGCACCTAGCTTCTAATATGAATATTTAATTAGATAATGACACTTTAGAGTAATATTATCTAACCCGAAGACAGTCAACAACACCATTCATTTATATTATGGCGATGTAAATAGTATGACATGCAATTCCTATTGTAAAAAATATGAATTATGGTGGGGTGTGCAAGTGTAAATGATATTCTTAAATTAATCACCAATAGAAGTAGTTTATCGACTTTTTGTTGGTTTCATTTTAGTTTATCAACTTTGCATTAATCCGAGTCCAATCCATACGATTATTGATCGAGTTTCAGCTTAAAAAATGTTAGTTAATTATAGGAGAAGTAGTATATTAACGTCTTTATACACTTGTTTATTTTAGAGTCAGTGTTATTTTATTGTATTCCGGTTCGGACCGAATGCACAACCCTACTTTTGACCTTATATATGGACATGTCTTGCCAAATAAGCTTTAGTGGGTAAGTGATGGTTTGTGTAAGACCCGAGGTCTTAACTCTTACGGCCATTGTCCACATGTCAATCATGTTCTCACATAAGCCTTTCAAGAGGTCACTCATTCTAAAATTGCTTCCATACGAACACACAAGAAGAATTCTTCTTGACATGGGTAGCAAACCATCTTTATAAGTTGATCACAAATCCTATTCAAATTATGCGGAATGACAATTTTTCGGGATGTTACAATCTCCTCACTTAAACTCTTGACGCACACGTCGGGCCAAGGACAGATCACCGAGCCGAGTGACCACCTACTGGACGAACACACTCGTAACTCAAGTTTAGCTCACTTAAACTCCTGACGCCCAAGTCAGGCCAAGGACCGTCCACCGAGCCGAGTGACCACCTACTGGACGAACACACTCGTAACTTAGGGTTAGTTCTGATACCATCTGTAAGGCCCGAGATCTTACAGTCGTTGTCCTCATGTCAACCATGCTCGCGCAGAAACTTTCTAGAAAGTCATCCATCTTGAAATTACTCCCGCACGAACACGCTTAACTCCATATTTATTTATCCTCGCACTACTACCGGAAAAAAATCTTGTTAGCATGAGTATTAACTCACTCTTCTAAGTTAATTAGAAATCTCATTCAAATAATACAAGATAACAATCTTCCGACATGTCACAGTTTGTAGAAGAACAAGACCCCATGCCACCTCTTCTACAGAATAACTATCATGCATCATTAATATATTGTGTGGACATTGCTCACTTAGTCTTCAAATCAAACTTTTTTTTTCTTCTTTTTTTGTCATTTTAATCAACTTTGAAGTGCGACTATACTACGTGTCAAGCCCGAACAATTTCCTATTTCCTAACCTTAATTATGATACGAAAAATATTATTTCTTGGTGCTAACTTGTGGTACGGTTTAGTACAAATTTGATTGCGTCATTGATCATCAATCATGGTGTATATAATATACTTTTATCTCATATAAAATATTTAATAAATATTATTAATTCTTGACGATAGTGGTTTTATATATTTAATTTCATAGCATGTACGTAAAGAATTTGAATACTATATAGCTACTAGTTACCAACTCCAGTCTTCAAATAACAAGAACCTCTAATATTTAATTATATATATATATACTTATATTCTTGTATAGCCATGTTTATTATATCTTCTATACGTATGCGTAACCTTAATTTATCTTTCTAGGGTTATCTATATTCTTATGTAGGAAAAAATAGGGTTCGGATTCGGACAACGTTATTCTGTCAGTGAAAAGGATAATCTGTTCTATTCAAAATTGGGACATCTCCGATTTCAATCGTGACGGGTGAGGATGATAATGCATCGAAGAATTATAATATAGAAAAATTCCCCTTAAAAGGAAAGCAAACAAGAATAGAGCATGTAGTTTTTTCTGGCATAGAGATCGAAGATACCGATAGGAAGCAGGATGAGGGTCTCTATCTTGATCGATTTGTTGAACTGGAGATTTTTCGTAGGAATATATTAATTTGTTGGTTTTGAATATAATTTCTATTTTATATTTTTGAAAATATTTATTTCATTTTTAAATTTATATAATACTGAATATGGTATTTTACAAGTTTAATTATAATTGCATGGGCATTTTAATGTTAAATGAAATATGTGATATATATATATATATATATATATAAACGAGAAACTCCGAGATTGTAAATAGGAAAATTTATGTTGATTAATTGTTAAATGAAAAAAAAATTTAAAAAAAACCGGGATTGGGGTGTTTCTATAATTAAAGAAGAAAATGAGAAGTAACGCATATAAAAAAAAAAATGGCTAGGTCATATCCGTATCTATTTGCATTAAACAGTCAATTAACAAGGGACCGTTAGCTAGTGACGCCTCTAGTATTATTGTTCAACAACGTATGAAAATCCGGAAGGGATTCATTTATAACATTGGATAGTTCAATCTATACTTAAAGAAGTCTTGACACTTGCTACTGGCCTAAAAAGCAGGTGTGATATAGGAATTAATTTGGCACTTCACAAACTTAACCACAAGCTCATAGTCAATCTCCACTTCTAGCATATGCATGTAAAGTCCCCATTGTTAAGCCATCAGAAGTGAACAAGAGCCAATGCTGAAACAAAACCCCTTTATCCACTGTCTATGATCATCTCTAGCTAATTACACCCTCCACGTACAGTAATTACGAACCAACAACTCTGGGGCATGCCAATAGCATGTGTTTTGACAGGTTATACACCGACCCTTGGATCCCATGCAGCGTATAAGAAACACTTGGTTGTGTTTGCACCGCACACGATCCCACTATACGGGGCCATTGATTTTAATCGATTTATATATAACTCTAAATCATTATATTGTTAGGTCTAAATTGACTTTTTTTTGTCAAACCAATGATTTATAATTTAACTGTCGGTTTAAATCATCGAATCGACGTTTGTCATAAGGGTAAACCCAAAGTTTTTTAAAAACTAACTCTTCCGGTTCATTAAACTATATAATTACCATAACGTCTTGACTCCATTCTCTTAGTTTTTTAATATTTAAAACCTACCATCTCGTAATCGATATTGTTGTATGAAACAATTTTGTAATATTTACTTACAACCTTACACAACTATATATATATATATAACAAATTGTCGAATTTATTTATTTTTAAACTCGAATGACATATTCGGACTCAAAAGGTATTCCAACTGCCAATGAAGATCGATCATCGATGATTAGCAATATAAAAATAAGAACATTTGAGAACAATACTTATATAATATATATGATCAATCTTTCAATACGATCACATTATAAAATCGTACACATACGTAGTGCATGCAAGTCTGCAAGATCGAGTACGTTACAATTATTCATATATTTTAATCGGTAATACGACCTCGTTTCATCAGGCACAGTCAATATCTAGCCCATATCGATCGATCTATATATAATCAAACCGCAATATCCTTAACTAAAGTCATTAGTCAATGAGACGACATAATCTTGAAGCTCAAGGACTTATGGAGCCACGCCTTCAAGGCTGAACCATGTCCCTTTTCATGAACCGGTTCGGGTCCGCTAGACGGGTTCTTAGCCATAACAAAGCTCCTAGCTCCAGTCACTCCTATAACTTCCTGCGGGCCCAAAACAACATGACCCACCGGGCCTTGATAGCAAAGCAGAAACCGATCAGGATCCGACCCGAGAACCGGGATCCTGCTCATACGACCATAAAGCTTGAGGGCCGAGTCAATGACTCGTTCTACTGAGTCGTCCTCGTTGACTAGCAGTCTTATCGGCCCGGCGCTGCCTTGTACATTCACGCTTATCAACACCCGCTTCTTAACCTCGCAACTCGTCTTTTTCGTCGAGTTGTGCGAGGTTTTGATCTTCATTTCTCGATCTTTGACGTTGATTCGGGGACGAATAAGATAGGGTGTGTAGTATGAATGTATGAAGAAATGGGTGTGGTTTTATTGCGTGAGAAGAGGAAGGAATTTTGTGTGTGATGTTTGTGGAAAACATGAAACTACACTACGTATGTGTATATATAGCCCGACAAGGGAATAAAATAAATTAAGATAGTTAATTGGGTTGAAATTGGCCCCAAGTTACCTTTCAAAAAAAAAAAAAAATTGGCCCCAAGTTAAAGGCGTACTGTCCTTTTATTTACTTCTTGGGATATTAATATGTTCTTATTGTGTCAATAAAATAAAAATATTTAATTTACTTAAATTACAATCTTTATTACTTAGTACTAAAGAAGTCAACTTTTAGGAAAATCAGTATGTAAGCGGCGGAGACAAAAACTTTTTTATTGGGCACATTTTTTTCGGAATTTTATTGCAATTAATTAATGTGTATTAAATTGAAATTAACACATAAAACTCATAGTCCGTATATAATAAGCTTAAAAAAAATCATTTTGTACCATATAGACGCGATACAAATGTAAATTATTTCTCACGGTTTTTTAATATATTCCTTTCAAGAGAATAAAAGAAATTAAGATAATTAATTAGGTTGAAATTGGCCCTAAAGTAGTAAAGTGTATTTTGGTTTATAATATATTGTAAATTACATCGAGTTAGAAGTTAGGCGGGCAACAATGTAGTTAGGCGGACAACAAGTTGTGCCGCCCAATCCTTTCTGAATAGCAAATCCGATCCTCCTGAACACTATATTTGAAGATCTAGGTGACACAAAATTTCCATGCAAGACCCGTTGCACCCTCTTGAGAATCTCGACGGCATCGGGCGCAAGAAAATCAAACGTATCGAAAGCGAACGGAATTGGATCTGGGTGTGCACCGGACCTTAAAAAACGGTGCAATTCGGTTCTGAAATTAACATCCCTAATTATGTTATCATAAAACGTATTTTGGTGTCAATATACTAAAATTATAATACAATATGGATGATATCTTAAGATAATGATTAAATATATGAAATAATTGAGGTGACGTACGTAATTCAAAGGTCGGTTCTCCATAGATCGTTCAAGTTTTGGAGGGGTTTTGATATAGGTCAAGATCGTTAAATAGATATGGCCTTTCATCAAAGACGAGTTATGTTTTTTTAATTTGAAGGGAATAGATGACTCATCTCACCTAAGCAATTTAAAATATTCGAGCTCATGATAATAATTGAAGCTATTTCATATCTTAAATGATGGAACTAATTAAATTCCTATTATATTTATTTTATTATATTGTTTAACCAATATCATTCACCTATGACAAAAAAAAAAAAAAAAACAATCTCATTTACCTTTGATATTGACAAATAAAATATTTTGATTATTATTTGCGCAATGTTTATTACTTTTTTTTTTTGAGGTGGTACAATGTTTATTGACTTCGGTTACAGTGAAGCTAAATAAATTGGATAAATTTTGATCATTAAATTATTATTTAATAAATATATTACCCTTATTGTGTGTGTGTTTTTTTTTTTATACTTAAATTAACAAAATAAATCTGGATAATATTTCGCGAGATTTAAGAGAAATTGCGTAAAGTTTTCCAATTTTAGTTAACAAAATAATGGTGGTTGACATGAATTTTATAGCTATTATTAGCTCATAAAAATAAAATCCAACTTGAAATTCATTTGATTGAGGGGAAAATAAAGAAGAAAAACATGGTGCAGTGATGGGCCTGATGGCCCATATTCGCTCTGTCTTGACACATCGCTTGCATCAAATTGGGCCACTAAAGCTCAACGTTTAATGTAGGTTTGAAAATGTACGAAGAAAGGTAATTCTATTTTTATATTAACGAAAATATTTGGATACAATTATTTACGGATTAAAGACCGAAAAAATCAATAAGAAAAAAAAATCAAACAAGAACTTGAATTACAACGAGCCGATCAATGAAAAACACCACCAATGCTAGACAATTAAACGAAAATTAGTGAAAACATGTCGGCGCTATACATTGGTATAAATTTTAACAAAAATCGGTATTATGTTTGTCTTTGATCCGGTTTTCACGTCAACCGAAATTCTTGCCTCAAGCCACCACCAATCCTTCGCCGTCATCTCAATATGACAAAGATCGTAATATCTTTACACGAGTATAATTTATATTTCTTGGTTTCCCCAAAAATACAATTTAATAAGAAAAAAAAAAACATACATTTTACTTGCAAGTATAATATGATATGTATCCACAGAGAACTTATAAAAAGCCTAACCAATAAAACTGAAAGTTTGATGTCGGTCTCGAATTGTTAAAACTATCTCACGTCAATAATAAACAAACTCGAAATCTAACATAAGTTTGGTGGACTACTAATGATAATTGGTTTTGCGATAGAACTTCATCTTACATGTTAAAATTATAAGCCGAATAGAGACTAACCGTTCTAATACCATGTCAAAATTCGACATAGACTGATTGTTTAGCGGAAGTCGTGTGCATACGAGTGCACATGCGCATGTGCTAAGTTCAAGCTCAACACATAAAGGCGTGTGGAGAAGAAATTATCCTACATCGATAATAAACAAACCTACATCTATAATATAAGTTAGATATACAAGTCACTTCTCCTATTCACCGAACTTATGTGTTAGATTTGGACTTAATATAAGATAGATATACAGGTCTCTCTCATTAATACATATTTTCGTGTTATGACATAATCTTTTAAGTATGTGGACAACTGTGTTACACCTTACACCTTACACCTTACACCTTACACCTACGATTTACACAAGTTATTATGTTATAATAAATGAGATGGGGTCGTTGAGTCACTTAAGTAATAGGTTGCTATATAAAGATAGTAGTATAATAAGTCAACTTACACAATTAAAGTAACCATATCAATGCTACTCTATACTTTAGATCGAATATAATTAGGCATCGCCTTCTTCCCCCTATTTTTTCGATTCATCCCGAACCTTTTTTATTTATTTTAAATTCCTGAAAACTACGGTTCCTAAATTTTAATAAACCTTTAAACGTACTAATTAGAAGCTTTTTTTTGATGAAAAAACCCTTACTATTAAAATAAAGAGTAAAAAGTGTGTAAATATGTATCAAAATGTAAATTTTGTTGTGGAAAATCACATTTTTAAATGTTTATATTTATTAAATGTGAAAGGTTTAATATAATGTATAGACTTTTGTGAAGGAAAAAAAAACATATTAAAGTGTGTGTTTAATAAACCACCTCTTATAAAAATTTTTTTAGTAAAACCACCTTATATAATATAAACTAGAGACTGAAACATTTTACGTACGCATATAATTTTCAGTAATCAAATTATTTGATCAAAATATTCCTAGTTAAGTATTTAAAATTTTATTATATTATTATTTTAAAATATACCTTTTTATGATCTTATTTTTTAAGGAATAATTTTTTTTAAAATTATTTGTATACAAATTTCAAATATAAAATTTCTTATAATATAGTGAGTTTTTAGTTTGTTTATGATTTTCTTAGAATATTTTAAATAAAATAAGACACTTTATTATATAAAATAACTAATATATTTAAAAATTCTTATTATAAAGGTGTATTTATAAAGGCATTAGAAAAAACTGAGTTTGTTACTTCAGCGTCTCTTACTCCGTTGTTGAAGCCTGACAATGGGGTTCGTCCCACTGCAATAGGTATTATATGGAGATGACTGGTGTCAAAAGTAGCCATGAAGAGTGTGGGTAAAGATATGTGCTAGGGAATATCTTGAGGATATTCAGTTTGGAGTTGGTATCTCAGGTGGTGCAGAGACTATTTTACATAGTGTTAACAAGGTTTTGAGCGAGTGTCACTCTGATGGTTCTCTAGCTATGTTGAAAGTGAATTTTTCTAATGCCTCCTTCAACCTATTTGAAAAAATTGGTTTGCTTAGGGAAGCAAGGGAAAGATGTCCTCTTTATGGGTTAATTTCTTGTATGGTCAGGCTGTCTGTCTGTATGTTGGTGATGGTTTTATTTGGTCGGCTACTGGTGTGCAACAAGGAGATCTTTTAGGGCCGCTCCTTTTTTTCCTTGTCTTGCACCCACTTCTTCATCGGATCAGAGACAATTGCAAGCCTCTTCTACATGATTGGTATCTTGATGATGATACTATTATTGGCCGGACAAAGGAAGTGGCTAGAGCGCTTGATATCATTAGAGAGGTTGGCCCGAGTTTTGGCCTTGAAGTGAATGTGTGCAGGACTGAGCTCTTTTGGCCTTCGTGTGATGGATCGAAGCTTAGAGAAGATTTATTCCCTCATGGCATTGCTAGTCCGGTTTTGGGTATTAAGTTGTTGGGAGGGGTTGTGAGTAAAGATGATGGGTTTATTAGAGAGCTCATTCTGAAAAGAGATGTTAAGGCGGTTGAGTTGATGCACCTTCTTCTGCAGCTGAGGGACCCGCATAGTGAGCTTCTTTTGCTTCGTTCTTGTATGAGTATTGCTAAGATGTTATTTAGCTTGAGGACTTGTCTACCGAGGCATTGGGAAGATGCATCTACTTTTTTTTGATTTGGGACTCCGTGAATGAGTCGAGGATATTATGGTTTGTGGGGGTCCTTTTTTTAGCGATCTTTAGTGGCGAATTGCTTCTTTGCTGATTCGGTGTGGAGGCCTTGGGTTATACTCAGCTAGGGAAACTTCTTCTTTTGCTTTTGTAGCCTATAGAGTTCAGTCTTGGACCCTTCAAGACCACATATTGCGGGACAATGGAGTGGTTGATATGGGCTCCGATTTTTTTTAAAGCTTTGGACAATCTTCAAGCTTCTATTCCTAGTTTTGATCTTTCAAGTTTTATTGTCAAGAGCACCGTCCCCCCTAAAACCCAACATGCTTTGGCGAGTGCTCTTTTTGGTAAGGCAGTACAAGCGATGTAAGTAGCTTTTGTTTTGACCCCTAGACAAAAAGCGGTTTTTCAGTGTCTACAGGCACCACATAGCCAAAATTTCCTTCTTGCCATACCTATTGATGGATTTGGAAAATGTATGTCTCCCGTTGAGTATCGCACGATCCTCAAGTATCGCCTTATGATTCCTTTGTTCACGTCTGATGTGTTTTGTCCTATGCCTAATTGTGGGAGGGCTATGGATGATTTTGTGGAGCATGCGGTTCATTTTAAAGAACTACCCGGCTTCAAATATAGGCACGATCTAGTTCATGATGTTTTATGTGATGTGATTAAGAGAGCAGAAATTTCGGCCAAGAAAGAGGCGCCGGTATCCTTCTTGACTGATCCGCGTGAAGGAAGGTCAACGTTGAGTCCCGCAGATGCATGTGTTAGTGTTTGGATGGGTGAGTGAAAAACATGCTTGTATTGATTTGACAGGAGTTCTCCTTTGGTTGGTTTGGATAATGGACCTTTTGTGGTGGATAAGACGTCACTCAACGCGGCCTCTAAGAAGGTGGCTAAACATGAAAGGGCTTGTATTGAAAATCAACATGTGTTTCTTCCGTTCGCATTTGATACGTTTGTTAATCAGAAAAGGTTGACGGCACAGCTTGTTGTCCGCCTAACTTCTAATTCGATGTAATTGAAAAAAATATTTTTTTCAAAATTTCAATATATTCAAATTTTCACTAAATAGCAAATTTTATAAGTAAATAAAATTATAAATTAATCAACAAAGGTACTCTAGTCAGTTAACATAATTTTACTTTGTAAATTTTTTATTGGTAATTAAATTTACTGAAATGCGTAATTTATATATATATATATAAAAGATAGTTGTTAAAAAAATTAAACGTAATTATTTTTTGAAAAAACTCTAATAGGTAAAATTATATTACATTTTCCCCATAAAATTGTTTATTACAAAGCATATTTATAAGCTTTTACATCCAATATATATATTTGACCGGTCAAATTAAATATCGCTATATGTCTGAACCGGATACAATCGTGATCGAGTGTTACTTTACCACGACCAACTTACTGATCCATGGTTAAAGCATTAATCTTTATTAAATGTACCGCGAACGACATGCATGGCTACCTAAAGAATGAGTAAATTACGTAGCCGTCCAATTAGTACGCAAAGTTATCCTACTTAATATATATAAAACAACCAGTCAACCAACTCAAAACTTCAAAGTGGTCAAATTATGACTAATGAAACAGATAAATTACACAAAACTACCGGTAAATTAGAAGAGTTTTACAAAGCCCACCCATAATTAAACTCGTTAATTACATAAAATCACTCAAACTTTAAGTGGTTATTTTAAATGACCATCAATCATAGACACAGATGATCATTTAACAAGCGAGATGTCAGATTCTTGAAGCTCAACGACTTATGGAGCCATGACTTCCATTTAACACCTGTGCCGCCTCTGTTCTCCGTTTCCGGGCTTGCGAGCCGGTCGTCGGGCTTCTTGGGCGCCAGCACAAAGCTCCTAACTCCGGTTGACCCGCCTATGGCATCATGAGCACCCAAAGCCACGTAACACCCTGCAAGGTCTTGGTAACAAATAAAAAACCGGTCCGGTTCCGACCGGAGAACCGGGAGCCGGCCCATCCTAGAGTAGAGCTTGAGGGCGGAGTCAATGACCCGGCCGACTGTGTCGTCCTCGTTGACCAGTAGCCTGAAGGGCCCGGAGCTCCCCGGCACGCTCACACTTATTAACATCCTCTTCTTTGGCCTTTTTTGTGATGTGTTCTTCATCTTTTCGTGTTCTCTACCTTGAAAGTTGGGGGGAGGTTTTGTGTGATGTTTATTGATACTTTGGAGTTAGTTAGGTATATATAGGCAATGTTAAGGGGCCGTTTGAAAACCCATATAGTTTATTGACTTTACGATCGAAGTTATTGAAAGCTAAAAGTTATTGAATAGTTGAAATAACCAAAGGGATCAAATCATATATGTTGATCGAAAGAGTTTGTTTATGAGTTTAGTATAGAACCGGACATTGAGAAACAAGTTCAAAAAAATAAATAAGTTGGTTTCTAATTAATATTATATTTCATTTTAATGTATGTATAGAAATAATTGATATTGAGTGGTCTCTCCAAATGAGTCACGGTACCCCGTGTGAACGTAGAGCGTCTTTTGCCCGATCGAACCAAATACGTAAAAACAAGTTAAAATAAATAAGTGGGTTTGGAATTGCCCCAAATTGAGATTGTATTTCATTTTTAATGTATTTATAGCGAAGGTTTTTAATATGTAACCTAAATTGAAACATTAGTACTACTGGTGAAAAGTTTATTAGGGGAATGGCATGAAAAATGTTGAAAGCTACTGATCAATATTTTTAACAGAAATGACGTAAAAATTTAATGGTGGTTTCAAAATGTTTGGGGACTTATAAAATGATTGATGTTATTTTAGAGGGAAAAAAGACATTTAAGTAACTTAATTATTTAGGTTCATGACAATTATTATCAAATATAGTACGCATATTACAAGTGATCGTTTTTTTTGGTTTCCTATTCTTTTTAGCATACTAATCTCATTGACTTTAATTTTAATTGAATTTACAATGTATTATTTACTTTATATATATATATATATATATATATATATATATATATATATATATATATAAAAGCTCATTTACAAACGGGCACATTCATGAATTGTGAATATGATTTACATTTCTTCATAAGAAAATGATTGAATTTAGTCTTATAATATATATAAATAAATTAGAATATTATCTTTGTTTTGATACAAATCCAACATATTACAAATGATGGAATTCCAATACCAAATTCTTCATTCAACACAAATATTTCAAACATATAACAACCCACTCCATAAATCATCTTTATTGTTACAATCAATTAATAAAATTAATAAATAAATAAAATCATAAGATAGAAAACTGCCAAATTACATTTACAACCAAAAATTAAAAAATTAAAAAACCGAGAACACAATATCACACGTCCATAATAACCTATCATATAAAAAAGTACAAAATGCTTCTCCCTCCATGTCTCATAACATTATTTTAAGTAGAAAATAAGTCTTTTGTCCGATCTTTAAGGTTGGCTGCATCTTCTACGTCTAAAAACTTTATTAAATTAAATGAGAAATATTGGGTGTAGTTTACTGTATGTAATCTACATCATAAATTATTTGAAGAATATAATTATTTAATATAATTTGTTGGATATTTAAATTATGAGCATTTTTTTAATAACCGAAAAATTCAGAAAATTAAATATAATTATATTTTTTAAATTATTTTTGTTATTAATTTCAAGATTCAAGTCGATTTCCGAAACAAATAACCCAAACCGAGAGGAGAGCTAGGTTTAAACCAATTTCTTTACGCCAAACCGAGCTGGGTTGGCTGTTTTAATTACTCGACCAAACCGGCTGACATGCCCAGTTGGCAAGCCTACCTTCCACCTTCCTTCCTTGGACCGCCCAGGAGGGCCCAATAGCTGCTTGGAGGCAATTATCGACCGCCCGTCACTTGGCCATCTAGCGTCTCCTTCCAACGACCGTTTCGTTAACTCCTTAACGCCAGAATTCGTCGAGCACCTTCAGCGGTCCACGCCGGCTTTTAGAAGCTTTTACTCCAGACATTGACGACATTACTCCAGAAGTTAAGTGCACCACTGAAAGCAGGTGCACTCCCTCCTCCTCCCGATCTGCAACCTTTTCGAACCTCTCCATCTGCAACTCTCTTCCCTCTGCAAACTATGTAGCCCCAAATTTCAAAAACTTGGGATGTTACGGGCTAGGACCTCACAATGGGTCCCGATCCTATCTTGACAACAATTTCACTAGACCTTACAACAAGACACAAATGTAAATAAAACAAATGAAAACTTATTACAAATATTAATGTTGTGAATGCATGACATGAGACAACCTTGAACGAGAACTACTAACATCTTAAGACGCTAAGCCATCTTATATGAATGCAAAACCGAAAGGCCGCCTCATCTATATGAATATGTGGACCCGGCTGACAATCCGCTCCGGATCACTCTGCAACTTTCTTATCCTACAAGAAAGTCTAACAATGTAACGGTATAAAACCGTTAGCTAACTATTCAAGGCATTAGAAAGTATACTAAAGCACAAACACATATAATAGCGGTAAGTAAACACATCAGCATGCTGCACTCAAAACGTTTTATTATCTTTGATTAAGGTGATTCACTTCTATTATTTCAACTTATTTTGTAGCACGAGAATCTCCCGAAACTCGCCCCGGTCCCTGTACCAACCGGAGTGGATCCGATGCACCTCACCGTATGCCGAGATGGCCTAGTCGCAAAGAACCTCCCAATCTTTAGGCAGAGAATGGGCAATGATGCTACGACCCGTTATGCATACACTTGGGTCTAATAAAAAGGTAATGTCGTCCTAGTCAAGTTATAATTAAAAAACACTCAACAGACACCACTTTAGCAATACATGCTAACACAAAGAATAGGTGGCTAAGTTATTCATACGACTTACCTGAACTGTTCGATGGTTGACCACTACCCGACACAGTCTAGACGATCGGCCCTTACCCGTTATCATCTATATGCGCATACAATATCCAATACCTGATCAACGGTGAACATACCTATCAATATATTTATCATCTTATAGGGATGCTCATAAGACTATCTTAAGACTTCTAGGAGTGAAAAACCCTTATCGAACTTTCTAAGATTTTACTTAACTTTCTAGTGACATAAAAAATCATATATCCAAATTCTAAACTCATTTGACATGCTTAGTCCAAACCATGCTTTGGGTTAACACTGATGCGGAAAAAGTAGCGGGTGAAACGGGTCTGATGGTGATTGATCGGGACTCTTACGGGTTCGTCGTGGTTGTTGCTGTCAAGCGCCTTCCCATGTGTTCTTCTTCTACTAGGCTGAGTTTAAGGCTTTGATTTTTGGTTTGGAAATTGTGCTTTAGCTAGGAGGACATTGTATCGAGATTCAGACCGACACCCTTGCTTGTGTAATGCTCATTCGATCAGAGGTTTCTCCTTTATCTCGCACATATGATGGTATTCAATGTAACCACTTCCACTCTGTTGTACGTTTGTTCGATTCTTTATTGGATGGATTGGGAATACTTTTGCCCATTATATGGCACGGCTAGACCTGGAAGTCCAAAATTTGTATCTTACAGATTTTTCTCTGGACATAGTAGCCTTGACGAAGCTTGATAATGAATAAAGTTAAGCCCCCGTTTATTGTAACTCTCATAATGAAAACGGAATAAAAATGCATCTAAATCCGTTTCCATTCCGTTTTCGGAGTTGAAACCAAACTGCCCTAAATGTGTTTCCTCTCAAAAAAAAAAATGCTTGAATTATTTGTAGGAGGTAATTCCATGTAACTGTTATAAAAATATCGTCACGGACCTATGGGCTCGTTTATTCTGAATTTAGTTGGACAGGGCCCTAGTCCTAAATCTACGATCATTGGCCCAATATATGCTCGCTGTGAATCTTCCATTCATTGCGGTGGCGCGTCATTTGTTTCTCGAAGAAGCAGAAACGATTCTCAAGCTGCGAAAGGTTTCCATCTCATCACTTCCTCTTAATTTCGATGAATTTGAACGATTTTTAGTTTATGGTTTGTTCGTGAGCAGGTCGGAAGTTGTAATCGGTCGAAGAACAAAAGCAAGAAACGACGAGATTCTTCGCTGTGGTAGGTGAACTTGTATTCGTCTGTAATATTGCAAAATTTGAAATGCGGATGATTATCGATAAAACACTGTGCTCTTATGATCTGACGAGTGAATTTAGAGTTTTATTTTGAAAGGAATTCCGAATGATTATCTGACGTTCGGAAATTTAGGAGGAACTTTGAGCTCAGGATTGCATCATTATCTGGAACGGAAACAAAAAATACTGGTGAATAAATGTGAACTTCGCACTTTTAGGAAACACGCAAGTGAAACTGCGAGTGTGAAGATCGACCTGGTAGTAAAATAATACTTTAGGATCGATCTGTCTGACGGAACGAATTAGTGTTAACCTTCATCCTTTCCTGAAATTCGTTTTCTGAATCGTATCCTATTTTATACAAGAATTAGGACAACTTCTCTTCTCTGTCTTGGAATTCCTGCTGTTCTGTGTGTGCTCAATGTTGATCAAAATGGTGGTGACTGTTACTGAACTGCAAAATCTCGGGGCGAATTTGTTTATTGCAAATGGACGCCTGCATTTATTGTTGATAAAGAACATTTAAAAACTGATTCTGGAAACAGTCTAATACAGTGTACCAGTTTTAGTATTTCAGCTAATTGCATTCATGAGGTCAGTTTTCACTGTAGTGTAACACTCGTTGGAAATTATTTGTAGCTATAGATCTGTCTTTATATTTGGATTTTTCTCTTTTGAAACTGAGCTGTAAAAATGTAAACAATCACTTCGATTTCTGTCAGATTGTATGACCTTGTTTTTCTTGTTGAGTTCGAAATAAGAATAGCGCTATGTAACGATCAATGTTTTGACAGTTGCAAGGAATACAGACGAAATGGAGGGTATGGAGATTTTGAAAAAGCAGAAGACAGGAGAAACTGTATGTTCTGTGAAATATTTGAATATCTTTGATCCAATGTAGAAAAGAAAAAACTGTCATCTTAATATGGATTCAGCTGATATGCTGTTGTGGTTATCCAATAGATTGATGATAGAAAAAGTGAGGAAACTAAGGATGAAGCAAGCGAGGCAGACATGGAAGAAGAAATGGTGAACTTCTTAGGTTCAGAAGAGATGGAGCTCGGCATTTCTCAAATACTTGAGAAAGTGGAACGATTCAATCAACGGGTAATCATTGCATCATTTTCTTCATTATATGACTAATGATATATAAGGTCTTGAAGCGATAGGATATGAATACGTGAACCCTTTGCAGATCTCTGAACTGCTTGAAAATGGAAAGTCAATGTTCAACAAACTGAGTGCCGAACTTGAAGATCGAGTTCTTATGTAAGGAAGTTTTACTCAAAACTGTGAATCCAAAACTCAATGGTTTATTGACAGTTTTTCTTCAAAATTGAATTGCAACAGGATACATAGGGAGCAGATAGAGAAATGGCAAGAAGAAATTAAGGAGTTGAGGATGTTCGATTCTAACAGTGAGGAGATGCATGAGTGTCTGGAGAACGCCAAGTGTGTACTTCAGACTGTTCATGGCCACCACTGATGTTCATTTGGCGTGAACTCGAGGTTCTCATTGGGTATGATATCTTGCAATACTAATCTCATATACTTTAGTTGGAAAACAATTTATATGCAATTTCAGGAGTCTAGAGCGATTAAAAGATGATGCAATTACCGGGTTTAGTGCATTCTTATTCATTTAAGATCTCGAGCAACACATGTTACTTTCCTAGTAAATTTTTTGTTTAATGGTGACATGAGACTGTTCTAGGGGTTTTGAAGTGTTCCTGTCTTATAATCGAAACCTTAAAATTACACTCTACTAGAGTTAGTTTGGTGAGAGATTAAGTCCCTGTTTAGTTACAAACTTTACATGATTGTTCATGAGTCACAATGATCATCCCACCGCTGAAGTATCTCATTTTTATTTCATGTATGCTGAAGGTACATAGAGCAAGTATTTGTGGCATATTCTAACAGCTACTCAAACGTTAACTTAGATTGATTGAAGGGTACATTCAAACTTTATAAATCCAAATGGTGAGTGATGAATCAGAACAACATCTTCTAATTGGATTCCAAAACTTTAGCCGTCATTCATTAACAGATTTTCTCAGAAATGTAGCTGTAGTTATTCAAACTTTATAAAATCCAAACTGTCGCTTTGGTAATAACTTAAATTTCAAAATAGGTTGGGTTTTTAGAATTGGCAGTTTGCCACAAATATAACTAACTTGATGAATTCAGGGCTCAGGCTACGACTTTCTTCGACCTTAAACGGACAAATTTTAAAAATAAATTAAAAAATAACCAGAATTATGTTCGATGTCACCCCACAAAAAAATTGGTTTGGGTTTCAATAACAAAGTTTTGAAAAGAAAGAGATTTGATTGTAAAAGGTGCTTAACAGAAACATATATTTAGTTTTGGTTTCCGCACACTATAAGCTTAAAATTTTATTTTATTTTTTAACTCTTTAAATTGGTGTATAACTAAATAAAAGTTTTATAAAAGCTAATATTTATGATTATCTTCTTATATAGTCTATTTAATTATTTAAAAATCACTCATAAGTTATATAATTTAAATAAACTAAAAATGAATGAAATTTACATAAGAAGGTTTAAAAGACTAATTGTAATCTTAAAATTATTGTTAAGAGTAAAAATACATTTTAAAATTATTCTATTTAGTATTATTGCATATAAAATAAAGAAATTGTAAATATTGTTAAGATTAAAAAACAAATCTTATAATAAAAAAAGAAGAAAAAAATTTGTTGAGAGCAAAAATAGACTAATTGTAATCTTACTATTTAAATTAGGAATAACTAATAAGTTTTCTCCTCTAAATGTTAACGAACGTTAACTTAAAAATGATTGAAGGATATATTTCAAAAAAAAAAAGTTCAGATACTAAGTCTAAAAACTGAAAAAACTCGGGCATAATTCGTAATAAAGTACAAAAGTATGTCATTTGTCAACTCATTGCAACCTACAAAACTCACCTCTCTCAGTTACCAACCCTTTGAAGATCAAATTCAATAAAGGAAATGGACATGTTCAAGGAGAAGTGGAAGAAGGCAATAGAGAAGTACAAGTCAATGACAATGAATGAGAAGAAGAAGAAGAAGAAGAGGAGGGTAAAATTGTCAAAAAGCCAATCATGGCCGTCGACAAAAACACCCCAAGGTTGCTTCCCGGTGTACGTAGGGACGGAGAGGCGGAGGTTTGTGGTGAGCGCCGAGCAGTCTGCACATCCTTTGTTCAGGATGTTGTTGGAGGATGCTGAGACTGAGTATGGACATAACTCTCAGGGCCCACTTTTGTTGCCGTGTGACGTGGACCTCTTCTCTAAGGTTTTGGCTGAGATGGTTCACAGTCACGATGATGAGAATTCATATCCATGGCGGTTGTCTGCGATCACCTCGTGCTTTCATGGCTTATAGCCCTCTTACTCCTTCAAAGCTGCTTAAGCTTAATCAGTTTTGAATTGGTCCTTCTCTTTCTGTATTTGTGTATATAAATTGTTCATACTTCATCCACTTCGTTACGATTTATGATGATTCATCAGTTTTATGTTACAAGATTTACGAACATGTAACTATGTCGGGTACTATCAAGCAAGGACCACACCCGATGTGAGTCACCCGATTTAAAAAAGTGGGTTAAATCGTGTAAAAGTCGGGTAATGAGTAGAAGATGAGAAAGGTTTAATGATCTCATCCTCATTATCTGATCTAATACACCTTAAATATCTCTAATTTGTAAATTTATAAAATCACAAAAATAGTTTTTATTGTTTCTGTTTTAATATACATTAATTAAGAATATTTTTATATCTAATTATTATATATATTATTGGTTTGAGAAGCGTTAATTTCCGTATTTCATGTGAAACTAATTTAAAAATGTATTGTAAAATAACAATATTCATCTCTTAATGGACCCAAGAAAAACCAAACCACCCATACACCGGACGAGTGACGGGTGGACAAACACAATTTTAAGAATAGATTGAGGTTTACTGTAGCCTGTACCATATTCTAATAAAAACAATATAAAAAATAAACATAAAACTTTTTTGACATTGTAATATTAAGGGTCGAAAGAAAAAAGAAAAGTCTTGTCGATCGCAAGTCCAATATCACCATTAGCTTTTTTCTTCTTCTTTCTTTCCCATATTTTTATGTAATCATTTTATAACTTTTTTTTTTATCATGTTCAGTCCACGTAAAAAAACGATCTAAAATTTTCACATTTTAAAACTAATAAAAAAAAATGTTATAAAAATGTATACTAAAACTCATATAAAAAAACTTTATTTTCATGAAGTCTTTTTTTCCTTTCAATTAATTTTATCGCTACTTTTTATATAAAACATTGTAATAAAATATTTTTTAATATTATTTAGTCTACCCAAGTTTAATATATTTCCGTCCCTACGGATAGATATGCCCGATAAAGTTAACATGTAAGTGATAGAAGTGTTTTATTCATCCATCACCCGACCTAATACCATCCCTAAGTAAAGACCGAACATGGCCAAAGCGTGAAAGTCCTATTGATATACGTGTGCGTGTTCTTGTAATAATCACTTTGTATTTGGGTTATAGTTTATGGATAGACTAGATTGAGTTTGTGATCCATATTTACATTTGATATTTATCCAAGTGATGGCTTTCTTCCTAACATAATAAGTTGGGAGTAGTTAGGATATTTGTTTCATTTACTTTTGGCATAAAGGAGTAGTTAATTAGAAGTTGGCAAAATCTAAAAAAAACCTCCAAAACCGGTGATGTTTTTGCTGGGACCGGTAGATGTTTACTCGTACGTACAGTCAACTAATAAAGAGAAATCGGTGTAAATTTTCTATTTTGATGTTAACAAACAACCCATCTACCAATTTCATTCAAAATTTAGGAGCTGGACGGGATCAAGAAATGAAATAGATGGGTTAGTTTATTTAATTAATAAACGATTGTGCTTGGAATGTTACAAGACTGAAAAGAAAAGCTAGTTCAATAGCTAATTTAGATTCATTCATCAGCAAAATATTTATAAAATAAAGATAAACTAACAAATAAGAGGGTAAATTTAAATATACGGTCCAAACATTGACCCAATAATCTAATACTCCTCTCAAATCGGAGGTATGGTTCAACAATTCTAAGTTTGAACAATAGAAAACTTGAACAATAAAAAACTCGAAGAGATGCAATGAGAACTTGATGAACTCATTCCTTCATTGGTCTTTATTCTGTATCGACGCCGGTAGGTTGGGCTATAGGACGTCGGTTGATTAGCGTCTCTTTATTGGTCATTATTCTGTATCAATGCCGATAGGTTGGGTATAGGATGCACGTTGATTAGCGTCCTAGGATAAGTTTTGTTTTGAGCCTTAGGATGCAAATTGATTAGCGTATAGAGTAATTTTTGGGACCTAGGACATATATTGAGTAGCGTGCTAAGATAGATTTTGGGCCTTAGGGCACAAGCTGATTAGCGTTATAGGGTAAGTTTTGGACCCTAGGACTCAGGTTGATTAAGGGTAAGTTTTGGGCCCTGGGACACAGGTTGATTAGCGTGATAGGGTAAGTTTTACCTCTATAACTGGGGGCTTCGTCAAATGGATGTTCACAATGTCTTTCTTCTTGGTGAATTCCAAGAAGATGTCTATATATATATATATATATATATATATATATATATATATGCTCCCACCTCCCAACTTTCGAACTTCTTCTCAAGTTTGTCGCTTCAAGAAATGTTTGTATGGTCTTCGTCAGGCTGCTCGGAATTGGTTTCATAAGTTCACATCCGTCTTTCTGAAATTTATGTGGATGACTTGGTCATTACTGGCAACAATCCTGCTACCATTCGCAGATTTAAGGATTACCTTCACACTTACTTTCACATGAAGGACCTCGGACCCCTTCGGTTCTTTTTAGGTACTGAAAATCTTCACACTCCGTTTGGTTTATGGCTTAACCACCGGAAATATACCCTTGATATTCTGGCTTATTATGGTCTTCTTGGATGCAAAGCTACATATTTTTGATGTCTACTAATCATGGTCTCCAATCGAATTCATCCGCCCTGCTTGATGATCTTGAGAAATATCGTCTTCTGGTTGGACGTCTCATCTACTCGTTCATCACTCACTCTAATACTATATAGAGATTTGTGAATTGGATGCCTGCATTATTCATTGATCGTGCAAAGTATTTGTAACGAGAGTAAATGGCAAGATAATAATAAAATAAGATAAAGTAAACTAACATATAAAGAGATAAATCCAAATATATGACTAGGAGGACACGTTAAGGAAAGTACTTAATCTAGAATATGTTACTTATGACTCATGAGGAAACCGTAACTCCATGCTCATCCCGGGCAATTACTCCGATTCCCCCCTTCAGATTGCATAAACCCTTCAAGAGCCACTCTATAAGCGGATTTGGCTGTAAAAACACCATTTGGAGTATAAAACCAATCAAGAGAATCAGAAATTTCTGAGGAAACAGATGGATAGCTGAGATGGCTTCAGCATCCACATAGTCCATCAATTCATATACAAGATCTACCTCATAGTCAACCAGATCCCTAACATACTTACCAGAACGGCCATTGCCAAAATTAAAAATTGGTCTGAAATTTTGAGATCTAGGAAATCCAATTATCGGCCCAAATAGAGATAGAGCTTCCATTACTCACAGTCCAATACAAACCCTTAGATAATATTAGTAGTTTTTACAAAAAAATTATTAATAGTTAGTTGTGATTTTTAATAGTGTGTGATCGGAAAAAAAAATTAATAGTTTTTATAATAATGTGGAAAATGATAAGGGCGAGTTTAGGTTCCGTGTGTTCATGTTCGCTACTTTTACACCCCTATAAATCCATATCAAAAATGATAGAAACTCACAGGATAGCAAAACTAAGAAGGGATAGTTTTAAATTTATAACCTGTAATAATTCCCTAAATAGCAACGAACCCACAGTGTATGGGTCAATCACAGTAAAAGTAAGTATTCCAGGGTCGATCTCAAGGACTGAGAGGATTAATATGTAATAATGATTAAATATAAAATAGATCTCAATTAAAGACAGGAGGTTGGAAAATATAAGGGAAAGAAGTCAAAAAAGTTTTGGAAAGGGTTTTGGGCTACTCTCAATTGAATGTCACCTTCAATCAAGAGCAGTTTTATAAAAGGAAATAAAACAAAAGATAATCAAATTAAAGGAAAGAATCTGGATTCCAAGGATTCAAGATCATTGTTTATACATATAGATTCAGGAAGACTCATAAAAATATATGGTAGAAAAGTTACAAGGATGAACGTTTCTAGGCTAACAGTCTATTACCGGGTAAGTCTCAAGACTGTCTAGTTCCAAACCAACTACTTATCACTGGGTAAGTCTCAAGGTAGAGAGGTAGGAAATTCTAAACAAACTAGACTACAAACTAAGGGAGAGGTAAACCATTACCGGGTAAGTCTCAGGTATTACCCTACTTAGGAATGAATCTAAGCACATTCAACCAATAAAGGATAAACCTTTATTACCTATGATCAGTCTCTCATGTATCTATGAAGGAATATCACCGGGTAAGTCTCAATTCCAACTTAGGTTACTAGCTAGAAGGATTCTAACTAGATTCAAGTTCAAGCCAACCATTAGGATTTCTAGCAATTCAAAGCCAAAACAAAGCACAATCTAATCCATCATAATCAAAGGCATAAACAAATCCCTGTCAACCTTGGAACCACAAGGTTTTAGCCAATAACAATCATATCAAAAGACAAATAAAGAAATAACAAAAGGGAAAGGAAGAACTCAACTTCAATAAATGTAAACTCCAATCTTGACAAAACTCGAATCCAACAAGGTCTTCCAAACAAAATGAATGTAAAAGTATGAATCTTGAACTAAACTATGAAGAACAATGGAGAAGAAGAAGGGAAAGGAGGGGAGGCGGCTTCCCTTATGGGGTAACCTAACCCTAAAATTCGGACTAAATTGGACCCTTAGAAATAACTTAGAGCTTCCCTTTTATAGGCAACAATCTTCCAAAGGATGGGCTGGGCCAAAACCGATCCAAAAATAGGATAAAATCGCCGAACATGAAATCTCGGGCAGAAATCTCGGCCGAGATCGGGCCAGTCGGGACCGAGATTCAGCAACAGAAACTTCAACGCGTCAGCACATCGGGAATCTCGGCCGAGCTCGAACCATCTCGGCCGAGCTAGGGCCATCTCGGTCGAGCCAAGGCTATCTCGGCCGAGCCATGGCCATCTCGGCCGAGCTAGGGAGAATCTCGGCCGAGCTAGGCCAAATCTCGGCCGAGATCATGGACCATCTTGGCCTGGTCTAGCCGAGATCGGTCCATCTCGGTCCGAGATGCGGTCTTCTTCGTTTCTTCGCGTCTTTAGCTCGATTCCTCGCCTTTCCCGTGCACGTATGCTTGCTCCAATGCGTCCACTTCGAGGTTTGATCCTCAAATACGTCGTTTTAGCTCCAAAATGTGTCAAATCACCTACAAAGCCACAAATAGTGTGTGTAGACATCTATTCTTGCAAAGTAGAACTAAACAAGCATAAATGGCACAAAGTAAGGCTAAAACATGAATGCGGAAAGGGAAAATCTAACTAAATGGATGAGTAAAACGGGTCGATAAATCATGTTATTAGTTCTCGTACCAACACGTGTCATTTTCCTTCTTTTTTTTTTATTCTTTGGACAAACACCTTTTTATTTCAATTTTTTAACAACTCATTCAGTTTTTTATGGGGATTATTAGACGTACTGGTGAAAATCACTATTTGTCACCGTAACTACACACTTCGCGTGCGTAGTTGGCTGGTTCACAACTACGCATATGGGGTGCGTAGTTGGAGTCCAAGAATAAATAAATAAAAAATTGAAAAATTGAACTACGCACTTGACGTGCGTAGTAGAAGTAAGCAAAAAATAAATAATAATATTAACTACTACTACGCACCCCAAGTGCGTAGTTACGGTGTTAAATAGCAATTTCCACCGGTACGTTTAGAAACCACGTTTTTTATTCTTGTAATTCAAATAATTTGTACTATAATTCATAATTTATTTACAACTTTTTATAAGGTTAAAACAAAATATAATAAAAAATTTTATATGAACTAATAGTATAAAAATTTTAGCTTACAAAACATTATATAAAATATACTAATAAGATTTGTGTCGCATAAATATTACTCGAGAACATACCAAAAAAAAAGAAGAACCGATAGTGTAAAATAGTTGAACTAACTTAACAAAAATATTGATCTATTAATAAGAAAATCCTGGACTAAAATTGTAACAAATATAATTTTTCAGGAAAAAATTCTATATTTTTTTAAAAAAATATTAAAATATCATCTCAATTCATATTTTATTCATTAATAATTCATTTTCATAAAAAATGAACATTCGTTATCTATTGTATTAAGTTTCATATTTTACCAAAGTAAGATTCATCTCTCCCTATCGTAACAAAACAACCTGTTTTACCAGAATCCGAAACCTCACTTACGTCATTCTCGCTGCTCTGACTTTTCGTGCTTGAGGTTTGGACCATTTGTTTAATTAAACCTTCATCCACCAATTTGTCTGACAATTCATCGAACAGTTGGTGGGCATTTGCCTTATCTTCTTCCCTTTTATTTTTTCATTTTCATTTCAACTGAAGCAGATTCAATCGGCTCAATGGAAAAAGGAGGAGGAGAAGCTGTGCTGATCGCAAGGATGAAGAACTCCGTTGAGATTCTCAGCTCCTCTGCTCAAGTAATTTTGTGTTTAATATTTACATTGTTGCTAACCAGAAGTTTGATTTGAAGCCTATGGTTCTACCTTTCAGTTGCTGTCTGGGTATGAGATCTTTAGGTTTCGAAATCATCATAGACTAACAAAAAAATAGAAGCAAAATGTTAAGTTTTTGGATGAGATGTGGGAGACTATTTCCATTATTAGCTAAACAAGTGTATTTTTAGATTTTTTTCTTCGTTGTGTCGTTGTCCGTCGCCTCTCTGACTATTAGGTTTGTCTAATAATATCTATTTTGCTTCTCTTAAACAAGAAGGGTATGTTTGATTTTTATATAACTCCAATAACTTTCATTAACGCTAGAGGTTATCGGAGAACGGAGACGGTGAAGGGGGGTGAATGACGTTTAGGTTAAATTTTTTGTCCCGATCCCGCGACATATCTATACTATCTAGAAAATTTCATGGAAAGTTTGAATGAGACGACGTCGTATTTTAAATTAAGGCTGAGTAAGGATTATTCGGGTAGCCACGCTCCGAAAGACAAAAGATATAGCACGTCCTTGGGGTAGTAGAAAATGAAAACCAATAGGAGAGTTATAAGTGTAAGAATTGATAGAAGTAAGATAGTCTATACCGCATTTTTATTTTGCGGTAAGTGTTTTGCAAGAGTGAGTGCCCGACGGATGGGACAAGAATGCACTTTAATCCCCGATAATGATGGGGTTGTACATATGGTTGTTATGTGAAGCAAGCTATTTTGGTTCGACTCGAAAAAACTTTGCTTGAGAGTTGAGTTCATTTAATTTCTAAATGAAGGAATGCAAACACATGTATTTTTAAGCTTGGTCAAAATTTAGGCTTGAATCGTGTCAAAATGAAAAAAACATGAACATTTCAAAACTCGGCTAAAAAATAACACTTGAGAGCTCAAACTCGGCTAATATAACAACCGTGACCCCCCACTTGTGACTTGCGAGTCTAAACCTACTTTTCACTAATCTATTGAACATAAAATGTTTCTACTTGCTACGAGCCTAATATATATAAGGTCGGTAGATTAATCGATTTCCAATTAGTTTTCGAATGGAACCGTTTATATGTTGGGTTTGGGTCTAACATACAGGTACACTCGTATGCAAACGACCTCTGCTCTACAATCCGTCTGTATCGGACTTTGACACTACTATATGGTCGTTTTAGAAATATTAGGTTAACTAAAGGTTTGAAAAGTTTTTATGTTTTTGAAATGTGTAGGGCTATGAGGATATGACACTAAGGAGGTTCTTGATAGCAAGATCAATGGACCCTGAAAAGGCAGCAAAGATGTTTGTTCAGTGGCAAAAATGGAGGTCTGAAATTGCTCCTTTAGGATTTATTCATGATTCTCAAGTTCCTGACGAGTTGGCTTCAAACAAAATCTATCTAGGAGGTCCAACACAAGATGGAAATCCTCTACTCATTATAAAAGCATGCAACCATTATCCATCCAAGGATCAACTGCAATTCAAGAGTAAAATTCTAGTCCTTGTCTTATGTTTTTCTTTTAATTATGTTCACTACTTTCATTTACCTTGACATGAACAAAAACTAAAGTGTATTTGCATTCATCGGAATATTATGATTGCTATGTTGAACGGATATGTGAGGATACCACCGAACCCACGTTGATAATAAACAAACTTGTAGTTTTAACAATAAAAGGGGATGGCAAGAGATGGTTAGGGACGTCCGATCCGTGTTTCAGAGTGTACGTTTGGTTCAGTAGGCTGAACCGAAATGTCCTCGAGTTTACGACATGGAGTATAACACTCAGAACCGTTCAACTTTGTCTTCCTCTTGTATCAGAAATTGAATAGATTATGCAATATGAATCAACTTTTTTGTTATCAAATATTAGTTGTGTTATATTTTGAGTTAAAGTTAATATAAGAAAATGCATTATTAATCAACTTGTACGTTACATACTCCGCATTATAATCATTTTGATTTGATTGGCTTTGTCATCATTCAGAGTTTGTGGTGCATTTGCTGGATAAGACAATAGAAAGGTAAAGTTTCTTTCCATCTTTCTGGTTAATTGAGAAGTGTGTTTACGGTACGGAATATGAAAATGATTGACGGGTGTATATTTATAGTTGGTTTACCCAATCAAAATTTTATTGAGAAATTTCGTTTTAAAAATAAATCATATAATAACGGAGACATGATATATCATCCTCAAGATAATGTTTGGCTACCAAATATTATATTTAGGTCACATAATAAAAGTTCAAGCATACAACAGATAAAGATACTTTATTCTCTCGTAAAAGCTAGAACCTGATCCAGACGAGGGAATTTCTGACCCTTGACTGAATTTGCAAAGTGTTCTATATGAGTTCACCTTTCTTCCATTTTCAGTGCACATAAAGGAACCGAGATAGGGAACGAAAAGCTAATAGGCATCATTGATCTTCAACAAATTTCATACAGCAATGTCGATGCTCGTGCATTGATCACCGGCTTTCAATTTCTACAGGTTAGTCTATCCTAAACAATTATACTACATAGGTTTAATCCGGATAATTTTACTTAAAAAGGATATTTAATTTGCGTTAATGACATACTTATTCTATAATTAATTGGTTTTAAGTGTGGAATAGTTGTGTTACTTGTCCTATCATCAAACAAATTATATAAATATGCACACGACATCAAGTTTGTAATGGTTCTTTTGCCCTACATATTCAGGCGTATTACCCTGAACGTCTAGAAAAATGCTTTATATTGCATATGCCAAGATTCTTTGTGACCATTTGGAGGATAATTTCTCGATTTCTTGAGAAGCAAACACTGCAAAAGGTACTTGTGGATTTCTTGATCATTCAAGTTCATCTTGTTAATGAACTATTATTAATCTATGATTAACAACATCTCACTGATGACAGATTGTGATCGTGACAAATGAAGAGGAGATGAGAGATTTTGTGGAGCAAATTGGCAAAGAAACATTGCCGGAATGCTATGGTGGCAAAGCAAAGCTTGTGGCTCTCCAGGATGTTGTCCTCACGCCTTGTTCGTAATTGAAAGAACTATACACATTTACGTGGGTCACTAAAATTTGCTATGTTTATGGACATAGTATAGGTTGTTGAGGTGTGTTTCAAATTACAAGGTGTTCAAGCAATGTTAGATTTCCTGATCAACAAGTGTTCAGATGTTAGAATAAATGAACCGATGATCTAGTTAGGCACAAAAAAACAAGTCATTATATAAGATTAAGAAACCGGCCTATGAAAACTCGACCAAAAAAAAGATAAAATTGTAGGTCCGTTGGACACACGATTATGCGCCAGTTTTTTATGCATGACGGGTGAGTAGTTGCGAACAAGTTGCCTCCTTGTTGCTCCTTCAAATTATTTCGCAAATACCCAAATCATTAAGATCTCGTAGATTCCATAAAGTACGCTACGTGGTAAAGAAAGTGTAAGATAATGAAAATTTCATACCGAAAGAAAAATATCGAATTGTCCAAAAAAATTACCAGTTCTTCATTAAGTTATTGTATAATGTTAACTCCTCAATTTTTCTCTTTGTTTTTCTTTTTTTGAAAATGCATGAAAAGATATTAGTCGTGTTCATTTTCTATAAATGAATCATCACAGAGGATCCTCGCGGATGAGAACTTCCACTTCAAGTGAGATCGATCCAATCTTTGACATTAGGGCTTGAATGACCTATCTTGATAAGTTTGTCCACCACATCATTGACTTTTTTTAAAATACGAGAGATCACAACCCGTGCAAAACAAGACAACGGAGAGAAAATATCATAGCTAATAAGATCAATTTGTCATGGAGGCTCCCAAGTCTTTTTATTGAGTTGATGATCCGTTAGATAAGTTTTTATTATGCCTTTTCTAAGGGTACATGTTTTCATGCATAGGAAAGATGTATAACCACGCCCTCTACTTTCGATGACAATTATAGAGGTTTTATGATCCCTTAGCATAAAACTAAAGGAATATTGATCGTTGTTAAGTATTGAGCCGTCAAAATTGAGTTTTATCTACATTCCCTAGGTTTAGTCCAACGAATAATCTCTTTTTTTCTTGGTGCTTTGTATATGTTCAAAGTAGGCTTCTTATTAGTTGCATAAATCCGATGATCGATTTGAAAAATGACTATCTCCCGGATATTGGTTGATTTTTTTTTAATTATTTTAGATGCATTGATTTCTTGTTATTCGGGTGTTCCACCATATTACACCTAGATAATCCAAGTTTTTTACTATCAAATTCTTAGTAGAGAATTACGAGTAAATATTTGATCCTAAGTGATTCATATCAAGATTTTTTCTCCTATCAAAAAAATCAAGATTTTCCAAGAAATACTTTATTCAATTGTTAATCATGTTATTGACGAAGAATGAACACTTGAAAAAAATGTTGAATTTGTATAATATTATTTTAACAATTTATTAAGTTATTCATATCAAGAATTTGCATAGTATATTTACACTGGTACCTAAAGTTCCTCTTAGTAAGCTATATAATTGTATTCACTATAACTTTTAATCAGATTACAAACGTGTTTCCGTCTTATTAACAATATACTATTTTACATATATACGTCTTTTTCTAATAATTTCGTTTTGGCTGATTGACTCTATCAATATTTTATTTTAAAAAAAAAACTTTTGCATTTTATTTCTTTTGGCCGTGTCAGCATTGCTTCCAATTTCTCGATACTTAAATATAAGTTAAGTATCTAATATTTATTAATCAATTTCCTATTTTTAAAATATCCGGTTCAGAAGGAAGAAAAGGCGTGGCTCATTAATTAGATTAGTTTATCACACACCGTAGCTATCCGAATCCGATCTAGATCTAATGTACAGCACTACGTCACTACAGCGACTCTTGCGTTGGCATATTTAGACTTTCATCTACCAATTTGTCAGGCAATTCATCAAACACTTGGTGGGCATTTGCCATTTTCCACTTCTTTTTAGCTTTCCTCGTCAACGTCAACTGAAATCCAGTCGATCCAATGGAGCAAGTCCAACAGGCTGAGCTAATCGCAAGGATGAAGAGCTCCATTCAAAACCTCGGCTCCATTGATCAAGTAAGTAACTCCTTTCGTTTCATTTGCATTTGCTTTAAATTATAGTTTCGACTGTTATTCGCAACTATCCGCGATTCTGATACTCCTGGATGTTGAATAATCGAGTTCTGATTGTTGATTCATGTTTCTACGGTGATTATAGAATATCAAGCTTCTCTGAGAATTAAGCAACTGTCATTTTAGTAATTGTTTGTCTAAACTTGAAAACTCAGATTTGTTTTGTTATTTGTGAAATTTGTAGAACTATGATGATATGATGCTAATGAGGTTCTTGATAGCGAGATCAATGAATCCAGAAAAGGCAGCAAAGATGTTTGTTCAGTGGCAAAAATGGAGGGCAGACATTGCTCCTCTAGGGTTTATTCCTGATTCCGAACTGCCCGACGAGCTGGCTGCTCAGAAAGTCTATCTAGGAGGTCTGACCAAAACCGAATGCCCGCTATTGACTGTAAAAGTAGCCAAGCATTATGCATCCAAGGATCAACTGCAATTCAAGAGTAAAATTTTTAGTTCTTATCATACGTTTCTGAAACTTTGAACTAATTAACTTCATCATAACAGTGGTCCAGTTTTGATTTGATTGCTTTTGTCACCATGTAGAGTTTGTGGCTCATACGCTAGATAAGACAATTGCAAGGTAAATTATTTGCTTTCTGGTTAACTTGTGATTCGAATCAAAGGCCACCCTGATCCAAAGATTATAGCCCAATCTTTCCAAAATTGTCAATGGCTCATCATAATCATAGTGTTAACAGTGTTTTTGCTTCTCCTCATCTTCAGTGCACATCAAGGAACTGAGGTAGGGGATGAAAAGATGATAGTCATTGTTGATCTTCAACAAATCTCGTATAGGAACGTTGATGCTCGTGCGATGATCACCGGCTTTCAATTTCTGCAGGTTAGCCCTTCATACTATCTTGTTGTCATAGAACATTTTGATGCTCAAATGTATATAGATTATAGCCATTAGTCACCACCTCGCCGGCTTCCAGTCAAGTTTCTGATTCGATTGCTTTTGCCACCATCTTGTTTGTTCCTTATTGAAAGCTGAGATTAGGGTTGTTATACAAACCGTTCATTGACATGCTCAAACATAGTTCGTCTCATATAACAGTCTAGCTGAGATTCGTTGTGGAGTACATAACGGTTTTTCCAACATATATCATCGACAGGCATATTACCCAGAGCGACTCGAAAAATGCTTTCTATTGGATATGCCGAGATTCTTTGTTAGCGTCTGGAGGATAATTTCTCGGTTCCTTGAGAAGCAGACACTGCAAAAGGTACACTACATTTCCAGTAAAAAGTGCAGACTTAACTATTTATATGAACCAACTCTGCAACATTACTCAGTTTTGACGTCCTGGTGATACAGATAGTAATTGTGACAAACGATGAGGAGATGACGGGTTTCAAAGAGCAAATAGGGGAAGACGCATTGCCCGAATGCTATGGTGGCAAAGCAAAGCTTGTGGCTCTCCAAGATGTTGTGCTTACGCCGTCTCCTATATAATTCAAAAGAACTAAGGGCTCGTTTGGTATGCACGTAGGAAGCAGATTAGAATAAGAAATTGAAATTGAATGAAGAATGTGTTAGAGTGTGGAAATGTGTCCCATGCCAGCAATATGAAACACGTGAATTTAATAATATAAGTATTAAGTTACTCCTCTTATTATCAATTGACTTTAGAATAAAACTCGGATATAATAAGATAAATTAACATGATGACCTAATCCAAATAAAATTTGGATGAAAGTACATTGGTTATATAAATAATGGTTGATGTTCTAATATGTGCATATGATAAATTAATAATGGTTAATGTCCTAATCCGATTAAAATATCTCAAATAGCTAATATACCAGATTGTCCTAATTTGCCCCCAAATGGCAAAATTCCATACATATATTATATTTAGTTGATTATTTAAATATAATACTTTGTCTTATTTTATTTGCAATTACTACAAAGTTATTCTTCGTTTTAGGAGTATCAATATCATAACATCGTCCAATATCTTGAGATGCAGCGGTCCCTAAAATACCTTTTAATAAGCGTTTTTTAAGGCTCGTTTGGTATCGTTAGGAATCATTCTCAGTAACAGAATAATTCCGAATCAATCAAAAACTATGTTTGTTTTGAGGTTTTTTAACACATGAAACTAACCTAATGTTTTCATATAACTTTGAATAAATTTACGTGTCTCCTTATTTTTTTTATAATATATATATGTAGATATATTAGTCTTTTTCTGATGATTTCATTTTGGCTCTCATCTCTCTACTAATATTCTATCTTAATAAAATTACACCAGCTTTTGCATTTGATTTCTTCCAATGAAGCATCTCACCAAAAAAAAAAAAAGTCTTCTAATGGAGCAAATCCGAATCCGATCTAATATACAGCTCTTGCGTTGGCATAATTAGACTTTCGTCTACCAATTTGTCAACTGAAATCCGGTTGATCCAATGGAGCAAGTCCAACATGCTAATCTGATTGCAAGAATGAAAAGCTCCATTCAAAACCTCGGCTCCATTGATCAAGTACCTCTTTTCGTTTCATCTTCATATTCTGTTATTCGCAACTTATCTGATCCGGGATGTTGTTTGCTCACAGAATTTTCATCTTTGCTGATTAGATGATCCTGGATGTTGATTAATCCATTTCTGATTATTGATTCATGTCTAAACTTGAAAAATCATATTTGTTTTATTATTTGCGAAATATGTAGAACTACGATGATACGATGCTAATGAGGTTCTTGATAGCGAGATCAATGAATCCAGAAAAGGCAGCAAAGATGTTTGTTCAGTGGAGAAAATGGAGGTCAGACATTGCTCCTCTAGGGTTTATTCCTGATTCCGAAGTTCCCGACGAATTGGCTGCTCGGGAATTCTATCTAGGAGGTCCGACCAAAAATGGACACGCACTAATGACTGTAAAAGTAGCCAACCATTACGCATCAAAGGATCAGCTGCAATTCAAGAGTAAATTTACCAGATCTTATCATATGTTTGTGAAACTTGTAATTTCGTCATAACAGAGGTCCAATTTTGATGTGATTGCTTTTGTCACCATGTAGAGTTTGTGGTTCATACGCTAGATAAGACAATTGCAAGGTAAACTCTCTGCTTTCTGGTTAACTTGTGATGGTCAATGGCTTATCAGTGTTTTTGCTTCTCTTCATTTTCAGTGCACATCAAGGAACTGAGGTAGGGGATGAAAAGATGATAATCATTGTTGATCTTCAACAAATCTCGTATAAGAACCTTGACGCTCGTGCAATGATCACCGGAATTCAATTTCTACAGGTTTGCTGTCATACTATCTTGTTGAGTTGTTGTTAGTGAACAAGAACAAACACAGTGAGATTACCTGAAGACTCTTCATTCTTCATACTCATAAGCTTTAACTTTGTGTAGTATGTAATGGATTTTCCAACATATATCATTGACAGGCATATTACCCAGGGCGTCTAGAAAAATGCTTTATTTTGCATATGCCGAGATTCTCTGTTGGCCTCTGGAGGATAATTTCTCGCTTCCTTGAGGAGGAAACGCGGCAAAAGGTACACTACATTTGCAACTTAATGGTTGTCGAGTATCTGTGAACCAATTATGCAACAACATTAATCAGTTTTGATGTCCTCATGATACAGATAGTAATTGTGACAAAAGAAGAGGAGATGACGAGTTTCAAAGAGCAAGTCGGGGAAGAAGCATTGCCCGAATGCTATGGTGGCAAAGCAAAGCTTGTGGCTCTTCAAGATGTTGTGCTTACGCAGCAACCTCCTATGTAAATTGAAAGAAAGCTGAGTTTTTTTAACTGACCTATTTAAATTATGAAATTGTAAATTTAACAATGAAAGGAAAAAATTGAAAATCGTTTTTTTTTTTTTTCCAGAAATTGTGAACAAGTTGACGGTCAATACTCGATGACTGTGCATATGTAAAGTGATTAAGTGAACTATCAACAATATATTTTTCTTTTTTTTCCGGACCGTCAAAGAGCAAAATGGATTATCATTTATAGTTATCAACCATTTCTTTCTTAAACTCTTTTTACACTAACTACGATGATAAAATGGTTGTCAACAAATGTAAAATGAAACGTATGAAACAAAATCCTATACGAAAGAGTGAACCCCAATGGTATAGTAAGATTTAGAATAATTAAAACTCTTTTATATATGATTAAAAATAAGTTTGTTATTTTTATTCTGTAGAATTTTACCAAGTTATGAAATAACAAAAAGAAATTACATTTTTATCCCTAGAATTTGGATTTTGACCAAACGGCCGTTACTGTCTTCCAATCTATACTAGTCTCCCTAGTGGATAGGAAGAAAAAAAATACTCAGGCATATAAGAAGACTGATATGTACAACTTCTGGCAGTGATAAATTCACTACTTCAACAGTAATTGAGCACAATTGTAGGAAACAAATTGTGTTATGCTTCCCAAAGCACAAACCAAGAAAAACACAACAAAAGATAGAAGATAAACGCCTGTATTTACAGCTTCTGCAACATGACATCCAGCAAATAGGTCTTCTACCATTACTAGTTTCACAATTTACACTCAACAAGGAAGGAACCAATTGGACTACTAATCTCCATCATCTCTTCAGATTATAACTGTCATGGCGAAAATCCCAAACCCGAAGCTACCTGTGCTTCTCGTCGAGCAATAGGGTTTGCCATATGGTCTGCGACAGCCGCGAGTCCTAGCATCAGCCTGACAATCTCCACCGTGTCGTCCAAGTAATACTTGGCTTTGCTCGGTTTTCGACCAACTGTGCAGGCAAACACCTCTGCTGTATGGGAGGAAGATGCTGTTAAAGACGGGCTTGGCATGGCGCTCGTGATCACCTCGAACATGTCTTCATCAGATCGGTCATCTCCAACACAAAGAACGAAATCCGGGGACAACCCCTTGTCTTGCATTAAAGAAAGCAAGCGTTTCGCCACCAGCCCCTTGCTTACACCCTGTTTCAGTATGGGTATTAGTTTAGCCAAAAACAGATACATCACATTACAGAAAGGTGTTGAGCTTGGATATTAGGGCTTGTTTGAATGTATAATACAAGCTTTATAGTTTACACTACATGGGTTATTGCATAATTTGCATATAATACAAATCAGCATGCCTTGCACTATGATGTAGTATTGACAAACACCAATTACAAACAAAGCCTTGTTGCCTTATTTGAATAGTAAATGACTGAAATTTAAACCAGGCCTTGTTGCCTTATTAGAATAGTAAATGACTCGATCAATATTTTGCTTAAGACATAGGATGTTGGTTTATATTTTCATATGATCAAATACAGTGAAACTACATCCATTGTAAGTTCAATTGAACATACTTTTTCAAACAAAGAAGTGATGATATCTGATTCTAAGAACAATATTACAGTATACTTCAGCAACCCCTAACATGCAATGATCAAACTTCTAAAGTTCTTTAGCCTAACAAACAAAATTCTGATAAGCAGGCCCGACCTGAGGAGATGCGAGGTGAGCAACTGTGAAGGCCCCCAAATTTTATTAAGGACTCGCTTTAGTAAATCCCAATAAATAAATATTTTCAAATTTCAATTGTAAAATATTATTAGCTCATTTGTCCGAGTGGTTATACTATACTTTTTACTCTAACAAATATAAAAACTAGATATCAACTTCAAATATTTTACAGAATTACATACCTGAGGTTTAACCTCCACCAAATTTCTTCCTCTTTTGACCGAAACAGGTTCACTGCAAAGGACACTCTCAAGATGATCAAGAAGCTCTTTAGCCTGGCAAGATCCGAAATCAGGATCTGCATCTTCATACGACCACACCATTGCAGTTTCCTTATCCTCAATTGTGGACCCATCTGTCGTTTCCGTGTACAGCTTCATAACCGGCTCTGCAATCTGCTTCCAACTACAATCTGCTGGAGCCACCAACGTTTCCCATTCCGCCTTTCTGTTTAACCTACATTGTAAACAAAAACAAACAAAAATCAGTGTCAAATTTCATTATCTTAAGATTATTGAAAATGTTCTTTCCAAAAGCAATAGACATCTCACCTCAAAAAGTAACCCTGCTCAGCAGCAATTCCGAGGTTCTCGCAAGGAGAAAACCATTCGTTAAGTGTATTCCTTTGCCTACCACTGACGATAAAAACCACATTGTTTTTGTCACTGCACAAACTATTCAGGATATTTATACTCGTTGGCGAAGGGCTCTTGTCTATTGCATTTTGTGGCATCAAAGTACCATCATAGTCCAAGAGGATTGCACGAACAGAGGTCCTCTTATAAGCAGACACAATGTGCTCAGTGGCCAGCTTCCTAAAGTTGGTATCGAGTGCTACAACTCTAAAGCTAAGCCCAAACCCAATACCCCAACATCTTCGTCGCCCGTGATCCTTGCAACTCCTTTCAAGATCCTGCAAGAAACTTCTAGCCCAATAACCAACATCATGGCTACTGACATACCGATAATGCTTCTCGTGCCTGAGCTGCTTTTCTGCCGGTGCCATCTCCAAAGCATTATGCATTGCCTCTGCAACAGCTTCAATATTCCACGGGTTAACGCGAATAGCTCCACTTAAAGAAGGAGAGCAGCCAATAAATTCAGATACAACTAACATGCTCTTCCTTGGAGTAAAAGGCTCCAACCCGAGAAGCTTGTCTAACTTCTCATTCCCATTTCTACTAATAACATACTCATAAGGTATGAGATTCATCCCATCTCTAACAGCTGTAACTAAACAACACTCAGCAACTACATAATACGCAACCCTTTCGTAAAATTTCAGTGGCTCGTCAATCAAGACAATTGGGTCATAACCGGGCATTCCGAAAGTCTCGTTTAGCCGTTTGACAGTCGAATATGTCTCCTCTTGAACTTCTTAGACATCTCGTCCACGTCCCCTAGCTGGATTTGCTATCTGAACAAGAACAACTTTTCCATGGCATTCTGGATGTTGTATAAGCAGCTGCTCCATAGCCAAGAGCTTTAATGTAATGCCCTTGAATATGTCCATATCATCCACACCGAGCAAAATCTTCTTGCCCTGATCATGGTAGGTTCTTATAAGCTCGGAAACCTTAGCTTCTGTCTGTGGGAGGTTCAATACTGATTTCAGCTGACCCATATGAATACCAACAGGAAGAATCTTGATGCTCACAATTCTTCCATAATACTCAAGACCAATATACCCTCTTTTCGATTCGTACGTCAAACCTAACATCCGACTGCAACATGAAAGGAAATGCCTAGCATAGTCAAATGTATGAAACCCAATCAAATCAGAATTCAACAAGGCTCTTAAAAGCTCCTCTCTTATAGGCAGAGTTTTATAAATTTCCGACGAAGGAAACGGGCTGTGCAGGAAGAACCCTAGCTTAACCCGGTTAAACCGCTTCCTCAAGAAGGTGGGCAACACCATAAGATGGTAATCATGCACCCACACGAAATCATCTTCTGGGTTAATCACCTCCATGATCCTATCTGCAAAGATCTTATTGACTGAAACATAAGCCTGCCAAAGACTCCGATCAAACCGACCACCCAGATCCGGTGATAAGGGCAACATGTAGTGGAACAAAGGCCATAACTGTTGCTTACAAAACCCATGATAGAACCTGCTAAACAGATCAGGAGGCACAAAAGTAGGCACACATTTGAAACTATCAAAGAGTATTTGAGAAACCTCATCTTGCTCATTAGGATGAACATCTTCCTTTAGACAACCAACGTAAACTACCTCGGTTTCTTCATCTCCAAGACCATCTCTCATCTGAAGAAGGAGAGAATTCTCATCTAAACTGAAAATCCAACCGCTGTTACTACTACTACCACAACTACCACTTGAATCAGCTCCTCTTCTTTGAGCCCTAATTGGGAGCTGATTAGCAACAATAATAATCCTATCTCTATGAACAGAAGAAGATGAGAGATCAGAGCAAACACTCTCTGATTTCTCATCATCAACCTCTGATATCAATCCGGCAACGGTCATAATCCGGGGAATCCGGCGAGTCAGTCGGCTGATCGACGGAGGTGTCACCGAAGGCTCACCGGCTGCAAGTTCCAAAAGGTTTGAGTAAGATCTAGACACCATAATTTCGACTTAACAAGCTACTAAACACACAAATCAAGCCACCCGCAAAACCAAAAACCAAACCCAAATCGTCCGGGACAGTGAATTAGTGTTTTTGGGTGAAATTGAACAAAACCCAGAAGGCAGAACGGTGTTAGAGACTATTGAAGTAGATGGGTAGATAACAAAAATCTCTAATTCAAAGATGCAAAAGAGATGAATGCAAACCCTAATATTTGCAGAGGAGCAAGGAAAGAAGCTGCCCTGAAATCTCTGTTTGTTAATTGACGATTCAGGTGCTTATTAGTAAAGGGAGGGAGGTCAGCTAGAAATCAAGAAGCATCTCCATGGAATTTTTGTTGGCAACAAAGAGTGGAGCTGAAATCACAAAGCATCAAAACTAGTAATATAGGGGTTACTGGTTAGCTAGGAAAAGCTTACTACTTTATAAATAATAAAATATAAAAATAATATTGTTATGTATTATATGCAATGAATACTCCAGAAATGTTAGAGACGGGGACAGTGTAGAGTGGAGAGTTGAAAATAATTATTTATTGGTTTTATCAACAAAGAATAAATAAAATATCTTCAAGGCCAAAAACCAAGAAGTGAGTAAGTTGGAATCACTGAATAACCAAAAGCTATATTTTTTAATAATAGGATTAGATGAATTTAATACAAATTGTGGGTTATTTAGATAAGATTATCAGGAGGTGGGGGACCTTGGGACAATAATTAGGGAGATGTAGGTAAGTGGACAGTTGTGGGTTACATGATTTATTTATAATAAAATAATAGGGTTGCTTAGAGTTAACTTTGATGGGTCTAAATCGTACCATTTTATTTTTATCAAAACCACCCTAATTTATGGATATTTAAACAAAATTACTCGTAAATTCAAAGCTACTAAAATACATGTAGCTTATATTTTATAGGAGTATAAAACAAGGATATTGGTATATTTTATAATAAATAAATAAAAGTTTATTGGTTGTTTTGGTATAATTTAAAACTCAAAACATGTTATTATTTTATATGTTGGTTGTTTTGGTATAATTTAAAATTCAATATGTGAAAATATGTTTAATTGGTAGTTCCAATGAGTTGTTTTGATGTAGTTGGAATTTTGTGGAAGAGTAGAACAATTAAAACATGTAAATTTGAAGTTGAAAGGTAGGCACGTCTATTTGTAGAACATATGGCCCTATTGTTTTCGTCTTTGTTCAATTAAAACATGTTAATTAACATAGTTTTATTGATTGTTCTCTCTTTGGTGTTCCTTGACGGTCGCTCACTAGAATCACTCCCTGGGCTGGGCTGTATTCGGTTATAGATTGGGATTTGTTGAGTCACTCCCACACTCGGGTTGTATTCCACACTTGGGTCGTGTTCGGTTATAGATCGGGATTTGTTGAAGATAACATATTTTTCTTTAAGAAATAAACCCGAAAATAAAATATCGCGATTTTTAAAAGTACCGGCGAAAATTGTTATTCGTCACCGTAACTACGCACCTCACGTGCGTAGTTGAGAATTCACCAACTACGCACTTGGGGTGCGTAGTAGTTAAAATATTTATTTTATTTTATTTTTTCCTTCCCTACTCCTACTACGTTCCTCAAGCGCGTAGTTCACTTTGTTCAATTTTTTTTAATTTTTACTGGACTCCAACTACGCACCCATATGCGTAGTTGAAGTCCACTCAACTACGCACGCGAAGTGCGTAGTTTTGGTTACAAATAGTAATTTTCACCGGTATGTCTAACAATCCCCTAAAATATAAACCCCTATAAACTCATTCAGTTTACAAATCCGAAAATAAAGCAAATCGTAAGTAAACAGGCCCTTGGTTTTGTTATAAAATTTAGGGAAATTTCTCTAGATGCTTATGAGAAATTGTAATATTGTTTTGGTAACCAATATTTTACAAAATTTCTTATGGTGCCCACAAGGTTTGGTTTAATTAGTTTTCATCATCAATCTTTTACTTTTCATCCAAAAATGTTCATTTTCCATCCAAGAATGTTGAGATATAGAATTAAGGATAAGTATGAATTAATTTTACTAAATTAAGCCAAGATAAATTTATTTTTATAACAAATTAAAATTAAAGTTATTTAATCTAATTAGTTTTAATCTAATTAATATGGATTTTAGTAAAAATTTTAAATTAGATTATGCAAAAAATTTAACATTTTTGAGGAGATAATTAATAAGTAACTTAATTGAAATAGTTATAACGATCAACATATAAAATAATTAAAAAAAAAGTATATCACCTTGATAAAAAAAAATATTTTAGTCATAAGTTATTATCCATCAAATTTAAATGTATAAATTATATGAAAAGTCAAAAAAATCAAAGAAGATCAACAAATAAAACAGTTTTAACACTTCTTGAAGGCATATGACATTTATATACCTATATAAAATGAATGTTCAACAACACAGAAGATCAAAAAAATCAAAGAAACATGCACATGATTTTGATGTTCTTTATAAGAAATTTGGTCGTTAAATTATTTTCATATCTCAACATTCTTGGATGAAAAATGAACATTTTTAGATGAAAAGTAAAATATTCGTGATGAAAATTAATTAAACCAAATTTTGTGGGTATTACAAGGAATTTTGAAAAATATTATTTATTAAAATAATATTATAATTTTTCATGTGTATCATGAGAAATTTTTCTAAAATTTATGTTAAAGTGTTTAGTTGAAAAATATTTTTATGGATTTATTTTGATTTTTTATACATACATACTGCAATAATCTTCTAAAACCTTTTGAGATATAAGATTTAAAAATAATAAAATTCAAACCATCCGATTCAAAAAATCTAGAATAATCTCAATCTTCAAATAAACATTTAAACACCATCTTCTACAGTTCTTTTAATCATTTACGAGTTTTGTTTGGAATTTGAGTGTTTAAGTCATACATATATAACTGTATTCTAGACTTTTAAGTATGGGTGTCTTTTTTAATGTAAGAGATTAAGATAAGTTTATTCGATTTGGTGGTCAATTATGGATTTTTCGGAATGAGAATTTCAAGGTTTGGACAATTGAACGGTCAAGTTATACTAAAAAAACGAGCTATTTAATATTTTAACCTCATTAGCATGATCCATGCGATTCATATTTATATAATTAATTTTTTTGAATGGTATTCACATGGTAAGATATATTACGAGTTTTGTTTTATTTTTTTTACAAAGGAAAGTAGTTTGAAACACTAGATGATACGCCGTTAAGTGAATCGAAAGGCCAAAAAAACCGACAGACGGACTAACCGTCATGAAGAACCACAACAAAAGAAAAATAAACACATGAAAATACATCAAGAAATCCCGAAAGCAAAAAAATATTCAATGGAAAATAGAATGATACAATCAAACGGAAGCGGCAAGCACATCGTTCGTCTTCGAAGGAAGTACACATGTAGGAAGTATGGGGAACAACTGTGAGTTGGACCCGCAACAAAGTCATCACGAGTCGATCACAAATTCACACCCCCTCCTAGGAAAACCGTTCAAACCCAACCAAGAACATCACCTAATTAAGAAGAGGACCCCACCAAACACGGGGATCGTGACATATAAAAGTGTATAACTTTGATGGTTAAAAAAAAGATTTATAAGGAGTACATTGTTACGAACAAGTTATATGGTTAAAGATGCAAGCCGACAACGTAAAAAAATGGGGTCAACAACCTTTTGATTTTTTTGAAATTAGATACGAATCTTGATAAAATGACCAAAGCATGGTCAAAGATTAAAACCTTATAACTCATTTGGACATATTTGTTATTTTTTGATAATTTTGGTGTCGTTACCCAACAACGGCCGGTTAGCCATAAAAAGAACGAGATTTTCTCATAATCCGTCAAAATTGTCGTTTTGATTTCAATAGACAAGTCCAAATCCAAGTCAGAACCAATAAACCTTTTCATGTATGAGCTTTCTTTTTTTATATTTATTGTTATAAATTATCTCTTTCTCTGTGCCCAAGAATCATTTTCATAATTGTGGATGAAAACTAACTTTTAAGAAAAAAGAAATCAAATTTAATTTATGAACTATGTTTTTTTGAAATTATTATTTTATAGTTTATATCATTTTTTAGGGTTTTCAAAAGTTGTCCACACCAAACGAAGGAGCTGGTAAAGGAGGCCGCCACCGCCACTACGAGGGAAACCTGGTAATCGAATCGTCTAGTGCTTGAAGATTACTTATCCATCGCTAACACTGCAATGCTTTGACATTGTACATCCCTTTGTTCCGGAGACTCGCTTTGTACGTCGAGACGGTTGAGGACAAACCTTGATTGCTTCACAAAGCCAGAGCTCATAGCCACCTACAAAAACGCCTTCACTAGACTCAACCCTCAGATCTAACAACTTCGTCACAAGGTCGGTAGACGAAATCGCCGATCTGTACAACAATGAAGTAAGTAGACTTTGATTGGGCTCTTTTATTGTCCAGTAGTGCCTAGATTTGGGGTAGGAGAGATGAATTTGTGGTAGGAAAGGAATGTTAGCATCGTTGGTGATTACATCGGACAAAGGATGGGGTCGAGCTAAAGACCATGGAAAACATGATCTACTTCGAATCGAAACTAATAGAGCGATTGGGAGAACCGATGAGAGGGTCTTTCTCAATATAGTGGGGATCTTGAAATTTTCCTAAGTAAAGGAGGAAGAGAGGTTGCCTCTAGTTGTTCATCAAAGAAGGGAACGGAGGAGAGCGTTTTTCATCTCTCCTTATAAATGGCTTATTTGAATAACCATCTTACAAGTTTTGTTTAAAACAATGCTCTCTTCTTTTCTTATTTTCTTTTTATTAAAAAGAAAAACAGTTAGGTTCATCCACCTTTTAGAGGTAGTTTAACTTAAATCATTTTTGTGGATAAGAACATGAAGTTCATGATTACTAGAAAGTTTTATGTTGGGTGTTGAGATTTTTAAATGGATTAACCGGTCAATAAAATGGTTAATTTCTTCTAATTTGTTTTTGAGGTTTATGACTTCACGTCTACTGAAAAATATATTTTTGGTTTATTTTTAAAAAAATATATATTTAAAATAAATTAAAATAGATTTACGATTTTACCCTTACACAAACTTAAAGGTTACCCTTTTAGTTTTGAGATAAAATGTTTTTTTTCTAGTGTCGATCGGTAGATAGAGAATTAGTGGGACTGGAACTGGAACTGGAAATGTGAATGAAATTGATAAAAATGAATTATTGTGTTTGGTGTTCGTTTGAAATGGAAATAAAGGGGATGAATTGTGGGTAAAATTACAAAAATGAGCTTTTATCCAAAAAACTTTTTTTAATGAGCACATGACTTGCACGTGGGAGGTGTAGTTGTTTGTTCACGTGAGATTGTGAGAGAAGTCTTGTTGTGCTCCTTCACAAAATTGTTGCCCTGCTTCACATTGCATCTTCACTTCAGCACCGTCGAGCAAGGAGAGAATACTAGTGGTGTTTCACAGTCGCGTGTTCACCGTCGTTTGTGAGAGAGTCGATCACCGGAGTTGTAGCTGGCAACGTATTCGTGTGGTTCTTCTATTGGATTTGGTGAGTTCTTTGATTTATGCAGCTTACACAAACCCTAATTTTAATCCCAATTTACCATGCGTACTTAGGTCGGTAGATTTGTGGTTTCAATACATCCATTACTAGCTATTTAGGTTCTTAGAAATCCTAATATGTTGAGTGAATCTGTGATAACATTAACTTCAGTTGAGAGCTATATGTGTAGTCGTGTTCTTGAGTGAATTTATATGGTTGAATCTGTTATTGTAAATTTAGATTGTTGAATCAATTTTCATAATTTGCAGGTTGATTTTGCAGGCTAGTATTGTAAATTTAGATTATTGAATTTGTTTGAATCTATTTGCATAATTTATAGGCTGATTTTTATATGTTTGAATCTATTTGAATATGTTCTTGAGTGAATATGTTTGCAACTTCCACTTGTATTGTCTTGTTGAATTTTATAGCATGGTTTGATTTGTATTGCATTATTATGTCATCAATTACTTTAATTGTTGAAATTGAAATTGCTGATTGTGAAGTCATGGCTCCTAAAGCGTTTTTGTAACCCCAAATCCGTAGGACTCGAGGTGCTATTGGGCTAGGATCTCACAATGGATCCTGACCCTAGCCTGACAACAATTTCACTAAATCTTACAACAAGGCACCGATAGATTAAATACAAAACATCAAACTAATATATAAATCTCAAAAGGTAGTACATAAGTACCGTTGAGTACAAAAGAAACATATATCCGTACATTATATATCCCATATCCCACAATAATAATCCCAGTGTACTGAGCCCTCAGCGGATCACCCTCTGGATCATTCTGCAGTTCTCCTAACCTGCAAAGGATCTACAACACGGTATAAAACCGTTAGCTAACCATACACATATATAAGAAGATGCATCAGCACAATCACACACCAATGAATATTAAACACATCAACATGCTATCACACATTTACCCGGTTTATTATCTTAATAACGTCCAGTCACTCAAGCGTGTAGATATATATATATATATATATATATATATATATATATATATATATATATATATATATATGAATATATGTGACACGAGGAATATAACCCTCGCCTCTGGGTGCTCATCGCAGCTGGAGTGGTCCCTGGTCACACTCACCCGTGTACCTTGAGGGAATGGAGAGTGGCCAACCGTTTACCAAGTCTGACCCAACTACAGAGAACCGCCCAGACTCCAAAGGGTTAAAAGGGACAGCTGTCAAGCCCTACAATGGGCAATCACTATACCATAGGTCGGTAATCATCATATCTCATGCTACAAAGCAGAAAACACATACACCACTCATGCACACATCCAATATAAGGATGGTAGCTAAGTAAGTCCTATGGACTTACCTCAACCTCGAAGTCTCAAATCCAAACAGCTCCAACTCTGGAGATCAACACTGCCTAAACAAGGCATCACAACATATATCAAACTCATATCCAACATAGGGGTCACACCTAGACCCAAGGGATCCATAAGGATCGTATCCTAACTCATAAACCTCAAAGCCATAACCGGCATACAGATATATCACATCCTCATCATTCTATCCTCATATGCGTACCTAGCATGCTACTAACCCGCTCATACTAGGAAAGGAAAGGATCTACCTAACTCTAGGTAGATCAGGAACAAGACGCACCTGCGTGACACAAGAGACGTAGGGGCGGAGCAGGCAACCCGTAGGCGCGGCGGAACTCAGCCGCGGGTGCGGTGACAAAGGACGCTGGCAACACAGGCAAGGCGCGGGCGCTGGCGCTGGCTCTGCGGCACGCCTTCCGCAGGGGCGGCGGCTTCTAGGCGCGGGGGCGGTGTTTGTGCAGAACATGACCCCGCGGCTTCTCTTCGGCTCTTCATGTGATCAAACCACGTCTTCTCTCATCCAAAACCACACACGTACATATACATACACAATCCAACATTAATCTACATCCACATACATCTAAACCTAAGCTAAGAGGATGGAATCAAGGAAAGAAAGAAGGAGAAGCAAGAACACTTACCACTCTTGTGGTCCTAGGCTGCAGGGGGAGATCACACACCTCAAAAGTTAACCTCCAAGCTCAGCATACACACACCCATCATCAACTTCAACATCAAGCCACACAACTCTACCAAACTCAAGGAGAAACAACACAAGATCAAGGTGGAGGAAGGAGAAGCAAGGAGGACGTGCAAGGGCTGGAAAGGAGAAGTGAAGAAGGTAGCCCTTGCTCAGCAAGGAAAGGAAAGAAGTAAGCAAAGGGTAAAACACGGGTCAAAGGAGTCAACAAAACCGGCTGTAGCCGCCGGAAACCGCAGGGGCGGTTCCTTGAGCCGCATGGGCGGAAACCTGCAGGGGCGGCAGTCGTGCCCGCGGGTGCGGAAAGGCCAATCTCGGACAAAGCCAATCCCGGATAAGGTCCAATCTCGGTCCAAAAGACTAAGGCTCTTACATCTCACCCCCCCCCCCCTAAAAACAAGTTTCGTCCCGAAACTTGCAAGGTCCTGAAACCACTCGGACTCAAAAGCCGAGGTAAAACTCTCTATAACCTCAAACATAAGCATGAAGGAACTCATCAACTCCAGCAGCAAACTATACTATCCAGGGCATAGAGGAAAACCATCTCTAGCCAAAACCATAAACATATCACAAGGCATAGAGGAATCACATCTCTAGCCGTATCATATCTATAACAGAAAGGCATGGAGGGAGAACATCTCCAACACTACTATGTTCATCAGAATAGCATGGAGGAAAGAACCATCTCCAGCTAAACCTATCATATCACAATAGCATGGAGGAAATAATCATCTCTAGCTATAAACAAGAATCATACTAGCACAACAAGATCTAATAAGATCATAATCACATCAAAGCTATTATGAAAATAAACACATCATGGCATATAAGCACATAAGCATAACATCACCAAGGTAGTACTAAGATCTACTTGTCGATCCTACTGGTACATCTATCTCGGCATAAACTCTGGATAGTTCCTCTGGATACTATCCTCAGTCTCTCATGTAGCCTCATCAGGTCCTCGTCTTGACCACTGTATCCTCAACATAGTAATGTCCTTCGAACGCAGGCATCTCATACCTCGTTCTAGGACTGCAATCGGATGCTCAACAAAGGTGTGGTCCGGCTCAACCACCAAATCATCATAACTCACAATATGCCTCGGATCTGGTATATACTCCCTCAGCTGAGACACGTGAAATACAGGGTGAACACCCTCTAACCTCGGAGGCAAAGCTAACCTGTAAGCTGCACTCCCAACCCGATCCCGAATCTTGAACAGTCCGACATATCGGGGCTCAACTTCCCCTTAATGCCAAATCGCCTAACACCTCATGCCGGGGACACTCTCTCAGCTACACATGGGCTACAACTCTGAACTCTAGAGGTCTACGCCTCCTGTCAACATAAGACTTCTGACGGCTCTGCGCAGTCAACATCTGCTCTCGAGTCAGTCCTACTCGAGCCACATCATCCTGAATCTGATCAGGTGTCAAACCACTGGCCGTACTAGGCTCATCCCAGCATAACGGTGTACGACATCTCTGCCCATACAGTGCCTCATAGGGGTTATCCCAATAGATGTATGCCAACACACAAACTCGCAGCATATCCTCCAGCGTCTGAATGGTCCTCTCTGACTTACCATCTGTCTGAGGATGGAACGCAGTAGTAAAGTGCAAACTCGTCCCCAAAGCAGTCTGAATCTGCTGCCAGAATATCGAGATAAATCGTCCATCTCTGTCAGAGACGATCGTCCTCGGTACACCATGGAGTCTCACTATCTGCCTAGTGTACTCCTCAGCTAATCTGCTCACCGGCCACGTCTCTCTAATAGAAACGAAACGTGCCGTCTTCGTCAATCGGTCCACTATGACCTAGATGGCATCAAAACTCCGGCTCAACCTCAGTCCAGTCACAAAGTCCATGGTGTCGCCCTCCCACTTCCTCTGTGGAACAGTAAGTAGATGGAGCTCACCTCCAGGTCTGCAATGCTCTATCTTGACCTGCTGGCAGGTCGCACACTGTGCCACAAATCTGGCCACATCGGGCTTCAGCACACCCCATCAATATAGATATCTCAAATCCTGATACATCTTACTCGTACCTGGATGTACAGAGTAAGGTGTATAGTAAGCCTCCTGTAAATATCCTTTGTATCAGCAGGTACACAAGCGCGACCGCGGCGTCTCAAAACTCCATCTACTCCTAGCAGTAAATGTGGTGCCTCATCCTGAGACATCCTATCTCGTATCCTCATCAAGGTCTGGCAGGTCTCCTGCTTTTGTTGGATTTCACTCAACAGATCAGGTCGAACCTCTAAAGTACTCAGCCGGGCATCCTCATCCGGAAACTGAATATCCAACTCTAACCAGATCAAATCCCTCAATACCCTCTGGCTGTGCTCAAACAGGAGCAGAAGTCAGACGTCTCTTCAGCTCCTCAAAATTATGTATACACTGATCAAACCATACAAATCTGGTAGTCTTCCTCAGCAAACTCGTCAGTGGACGGGCAATCACAGAAAATCCCTCCACAAAGCGTCTGTAATAACCGGCTAGGCCAAGGAAGCTACGTACTTCCTTGACGTTCGTCGGTGTAGTCCATACTGCTACTGCCTCAATCTTGGCCGGATCCACCTTAATTCCTTCAGCTGATACCACATGACCCAGGAATGCTACCTCTGGCATCCAAAACTCGCACTTAGAAAACTTAGCATAAAGTTCTCTATCCCGTAAAACCTGCAATACAATCCTCAATTGTCCTGCATTCTCCTCTCTACTGCGAGAGTACACCAGAATATCATCTATGAATACCACCACAAACTGATTCAGGAAGTCGATGAAGATATTGTTCATAAACTCCATAAAGACGGCTGGGCATTCGTAAGCCCAAATGGCATCACTACAAACTCGTAGTGGCCATATCTGGTCCGGAATGTTGTCTTGTGCACATCCTGCTCTCTCACCCTCAGCTGGTGATATCCTGAGCGCAGGTCAATCCTGGAAAATACTGTCGCTCCCTGAAGATGATCCAACAAGTCATCAATACACGGCAAGGGATACTTGTTCTTAATGGTCACCTTGTTCAGTTCTCTGTAATCTATACCCAATCTCAACGATCCGTCCTTCTTCCGTACGAAGAGAACAGGTGCTCCCCATGGAGATACACTAGGGTGAATAAAACCCTTCTCGGCCAACTCCTCGAGTTGCTTCTTCAACTCCAACATCTCAACATGCGCCATCCGATATGGGGCCTTCGAGATCGGTCTCGCACCAGGCTCCAACTCGATACCAAAGTCCACACTCCTCTGAGGCGGCAAACTGGACGGCTCAGCAAACACATCTGCAAACTCACAAACCCCTGGGATATCCTCTAATGTTGGACTCTCCCCCTTCTTCATGGCATAACACCAGTAGACCTCAACACCCTGTGCAAACAATCTAGCTGCTCGTATCACACTGATAACCATGCCATATTTCCCAAGGTCCCAACCTCGGGAAACCTCTATCTGTCCTAACTTGGTAGAGAGGGTACAGTCCTCCTACCTACATCTAAGACTACAGAAATTCTATCCATCCAATCCATACCTAGTATGACTTCCTCATGCTCTAACGGCATGACAAGGAAATCAACTAATAACACACGGGTCCCTACAGAAATGGGACAGTCACGAATCTCATGGGTACCTCTGACCCTACTACCATCGGGTAACCTTATACTAAAGGGTATCCCCTAAGTCGTATCTAGACTCAACCACTCAATACGAGCATCAGATATAAAAGAAGACATAGCTCCAGTATCAAACAAACTCTAACAGGTAAACCATGGATCAGAATGGTACCTGTAACAGTCGGTGCAGCTGGCTCCTCTGCACTCCTCAGCTCAAAAACTCAGCCGTGTGGCCCTTTGGTGTCAGTGGTGCTCCCACCACGACCTCTGCCTCTACCCAACCCAGGAGCAAATCCCTGAGTGGTGGGACGATATGGGACTCTCTGTTATCCCTGTGTCTGTTGCTGCTGAGGTGGCTTCTGCCCACCTCCTGCTATACTGGCAGGAGTAGAATCCTGCTGAGACGAAGCTCCACCCCGTCTACATAAAATATGTCTGTGGCCTAGCCTGCCACAGATGTAACAAGTCATTGTCTGTCTCGTGCACTCTTGCCGCATATGCCCATAACCACCACAGTTGTAACATTGTACTCCCTTATCTGCAACTGAGGCAGAAGAGGGACGAATCTGGCGACTCTGACCTCACCCTGCACTAGCAGTCCCACCAGCACCACTGGTCTGCCCAGTACGCTGTCTCTTCTCAGACCCTCCGGTCTGAGAAGCTCTCCTCTGACTAGCCCGCTCTCGCTCATAGTCGGATGCTCTGTCCTGATAATCCATCAAAGACTCACAGTGAAAACCCGCCATGTAGGTCCGGGTAGTATCCCTCAGTCGTTGGGAAAACAGATACACATGTTGATCCACAGAAGGTGCAGCTGGTCCCAGCAATGCCAGCTCCTCCTGGAATCTCTTGATAGCCTCTAAGACTGGTACATCCTCGAATCCAGCCTCAACAAAATCTCGCAGTTTCTCCCTCCTCAACAAAATCTCTTGATAGCCCTTGCTCAGCAAGGAAAGGAAAGAAGTAAGCAAAGGGTAAAGCACGGGTCAAAGGAGTCAACAAAACCGGCTGCAGCCGCCGGAAACCGCAGGGGCGGTTCCTTGAGCCACAGGGGCGGAAATCCGCAGGGGCGGCAGTTGTGCCCGCGGGTGTGGAAAGGCCAATCTCGGCCAAAGCCAATCTCGGCTAAGATCCAATCTCGGTCCGAAAGACTAAGGCTCTTACAGTCTTGCTCCCGAAATCCAAACGTTTTGGTTGGTGTCATGAGGTAACAATTTAGTTCCTTATCATATGTCATGAGTACCAACTAAATCATGGGCAAGATCAACCATTTGCTTGGCCTACAACTGTTTAACAAGTAGAGGAAAAGACTAGACTAACAATTGACGTGATATGTTTGAAAAACAAGTTTGGATATATGAAAAAGATTTGGAGTCTTTGCCATACATTGACGAATAGTGACACCGGTCTAAGCTGAGATCCAGTTCAATGTCGAATTATTGCAAATCATGCTTGGTGGGGAAAAAATTAAGGTGACTTTTCTATTTTGCTTGCTTCATATGTTGTTTTATTAAAGTTCAAGTTGAAGGTTAGGTTTTCTAATTGTATTTTGTTTTCACATGAAGATAAAAACTACAATGTATTTCACAACAAGGGGATACCTACCGACATCAATGACTTGTGGGATCAATTTTTCACTAACACTGTTGCGATAGGGAAACATTGTGTGGTTCTAGGAATGACTCAAAATGTGGGTGAAAATGAGGGTGAAAATGTGGTTGACGATGTAACACGAGATTTTCATTTTGATGGAGATGACAAAAATAATCTTGATGGTGTTGATGCTTTAGAAAATGAAGGGAATGTACAAACTTGGCGTTGAGCCTCAATCTTGAAGTTTCATACGAGAATTTACTTGATGATGTGTACATGAAGGTAACTCAAACATCAAGGAAACGTGTTCCCCAACCAACCAAAAAGTAAAAAAAAAAAATTAGTAAAGCAACAAGAGTAAGAAAAATCCCTCAAAGGGATTGACAACATTTTATCAAGGCCTTGATATGATCGGGAGAACAAGTGAGAGGATTTTGAGCTGGTTGGAGGGAGAAGTTGGTAGCTCTGCCCTATGTACATGACAAAAATGTTTCACGTCGGATGAGAGTTTGGAGGTCCTAGCACAAACGGTGGCTGATGGTTTACTAGTGCAAGGGGAACCATTATGGTGCGTGGCAATTGATTTGCTTGTTGCAAAAGATACTCGAAACATTGTCATGGGCTTACCTCCAGGCTATGGAAGACTATCATGGCTTAAGTGGCGATTTGCTACCACCACTAGTAGAATAATCTAAGTACCTTACTTGTATTGTGGCAGTTTGAGTGGGTCAACTGAACTATGTTTTTATGTTTTATCTCAAGTGTGTCAAATGAAGATGCATGTTTCATCTTAGTTGTGTCTAATGAACTTAAGTGTCTTACTTGTAGTGTTTGATTCTACTTTTCTCATGTGTGGCAAATGATGGGTTTTTTTTTAATAAACTTGTTGTTATTTGTTTATTGCTTCGGTTTTAATTTTTATTACAATGTTCACTTGTTACTACGTAGGCTGTGATGCGCCATTAATTTGAAGTTAATGGCACCTCCAACACTGAGTAGGCGAGAAATGGCTATTTTGGTAGGACAATTATGGTTCGGTGATAGTGTATATGTGTTGTCCACACATTACTCAAAATATGTCTATAAGGTACCCTGCTATACATCTGAACTTACGGGTGCAAAGTGGATGGAATAACTACTTACCTCGTCCTCTAATGTGCGGTGCAAAAATGCCCTTCGTGTGGAGAAACATGTATTCTTAAGATTATGTAGGGACTTGAATGAAAAGCATGGATTACAAGCATCCCCAAACATGTCTATCCTTGAGAAGGTTAGATATTTGTTGTACACATTGGTTGCGGGTGTGTCAAACCGTGGTGCTTGTGAAATATTTCATCGATTAGGAGACACAATAAGCCGAACTATCCACGAGGTTTTGGAGGCTATTGCAGGACGTGGAAGCAACTATAACGGACTAGCAAGCGATTTATTACGCCCATGTGACCCTAATTTTAGAGCCATCCGGATAAGATATTGAAGGATAGCAGATATAAGTACTTTAAGGTACTTACAGATCAATAGTTACTTATGAGTTCAATATCATTCAACTATGACATTTATGAACTTTTTTGACATGTTGGAACCACTTACAAGGCACAATTGGATGCATAGATGAGACTCACATCAATGCAACGATCCTAGTTGAAGAACAAATGTCGTACAAAGGACATAAAGGTGAGACAACCTTCAATGTAGTGGCAGTATGTGACTTTGACATGTACTTCATTTTTTTGTCAGCTGGCTGGGAGCAAAAAGCACACGATGCTAAAGTTTTCAATCATACTTTCTCTACAAGGGGTCTCAACTTTCCCCATCGACCACCAGGTAATGTACATCACTTGTGCATATTTGGACATGTACTAGATATGTGAATTGATCTTTACTCTCATCAAGACGATATTATTTGGTGGGCAAAGGATATCCTGACAAGCAAGGGTATATGGTGCCGTACTCTAAGGTCAAATACCACCAAGTTCAATTTCAAAGGGAAACACCAAAAAATGCTAAAGAAGGGTTCAACCGTATTTACTCCTCAGCACGTATCCACATAGAACGTGCATTCGGAATATATAAGGGGAGCTGGAGAATCCTTAAACGATTTCATGGTTACAAAATTGAGACCTAGATTGATATCACTATAACATGTTTTGCTCAACACAACTACATCCTTACACACACACAAAAAAAGACTATTACTTCGATGAGGAAAGGTTGGAAGAAGTTATCGAGCAAGAGTTTGGAGAAGATGAAGATAAAGAAGATGCTCATGGGGAAGATGAACTGTCATGGGGATGCACGACACACGTGATTCTTTTGCAGCTCAAATATGGAACGACAGAAGGCTTAACCGTCAGTGATTTCCACTTGTACCACTATTGCAGACCAAATTTTCGAGAAGCGCTTTATTCCTCAAGTTTATATATGTTTTAGTTTCAAGGAAAGAGTAAAAACTATCATTAGGACAATATTTTTTGGCATGGTTAAAATGCATGGGAAACATACTCTTGAGGAGCCCTTTATTTTTGTAAAGAAACATTTCCAAAGAAGCGTTAACTTCTACCATTTAGCAATTTCTTGCTTTTTTTCATAAGCTTGCAGGTAGTGTTTATTAAAATAAACATGCAGAAAATTAATATATAATACAAAAGGAGGAGCAACTTTATGCACATATTGAGAAGGAACAAGAGGATCCAAAAAATCAGCTTAACTTAAGCAGCAACTTCCTGCGTGCACAATACTCATGACAATAGCAACAAAACAAAAGAACAATCACTTCAGAAGATTACCAAAAAAATTCAGAAGCTTGTCAACTTAACAGTAGAAGATTACCAAAATAAAATTTCAGCAACTTTCTGCACAAATTAAAAGGGTTTTCACTTCTAAAGATTACCTATTTAATATAAGTAGAAGATTACCAAAAAAATCGCTTCAGAAGGGGACCAAACATGACAGTAGATTATCATAACATAAGTGTCTTTACATACCATTCAACACGACACCAAACACTTGTCATCCTAACAGCAAAAACTACTAGACAACTAGTACATGAAAACCCTTCAAATTACTAAAGTTACATCCACAATTATGGCATACAAGTTCGCCAAACACAATTGTACACAACCCAGATTACATATGCATCACAAAATAAAACTTAGTTCAAAATACATGCCAAATAAAACCCTCAACTTAAAACCCAATCTTGTGGGCAAATTGAGCGAGATGCCATACAAAAACAACTAGTAGTACAATCATCAACTTGTTCGCTTTTATGGCATTTTCATTTGCCATTAACTTTGCCTCCTCAAGCCTTAGAGAGAGTTGTATGTTTGAGGATGTCAACTTTGAAATGTGGTCATAAACTTGCAAATTCGTTGACTCCACATTCCCCATGTTGTGGTTTGTTATATCGATTTAATCTCTTAGCCTATGATTGTCAGTCCTGAGTTGACGAGCAACCTCTTGAATACGGGTAACCATAGGAGAAGTTGAGGGAGTATCACTGAGTTCATCATCCAAATCAAAGTCGAGCATCTGTCAATCATGTGAAGGTAAACACATCAGAGGATAATTTAGTGAAATGAAGACAAAATGAAGATAGAATGGACAACTTACCACGTAATATGGATAAGTTGATAGAGGAGAGTCAGTAACATCAGGGTCAAATTCACAAGGGAAGGAAGCATCGGATGACATTGAAACATGACCTTCAGAAACGGACGACATTGAATACCTATCAAAGAAGGTAACAAATTGTAAACAATAGCATAACAGAACAACATTAAGCATAATTCTATGGTTTTATGCTACTTTGCGACCAATAACAAGTAGCATGCATAACTTGCATAACATGGTATATGATGCGGGGATAAGCCGCTAGGGTTTCCCGATCTTTCAACACCAAAACAAAGAGAGAAGTAGATGATGGGAGACGTAGAGATGGAGTAGAAAACGTGGATAACGGTGAATGATCCGATGGTTGGGATGGATCGTAACTGGATAGTCTGGACGAATCTCCTAGTCGCAATTTAACTCGTCCGCTATAATCGAATACTCAAGAGGAAGAACGATTAACCTCAAAAGCATGCGAAGTCGCTTGAAGATCGAAGAGAGATCAATCTCAGAGTCTCACCAAGATGATGGCTCTCTCAAAGCTCCAAACTAGGGTTGGACGAGCATCTCACCTGTCCAAGGTTTGAATAAGCATCTCACCTATTCGGCTCTCGAGTCTCACGAGAGAGAAAATACGAAACGTATTCAAAAATGGGTATATTCAAGTCTAGTTGTAATTTAGTAACCATTTCTAGACTAGCAATGTTACAACAACTACCACCATCTATGATTAAATACACTCTGTCCTTAACAACACATCTACTACGGAAAATGTTTTCTCTTTGCTCCAAATTTAGAGTCCTCATGTTTTTCAAAGCATCAGGGAGTTTAGAGATACTCCATTTCTTTGATTCGCCATCCGATGGTTGAGGTTGTGTCCTGTTCTCCTTTCCTGGTATTGACATGATTCAAAACATTTAAACTCGTTAAGGTTAGTTAAAGATAAACTCTTAGACTACCCTCTTCAAGTGTCTCGCTCAGTAACTTATCTCGTAAGCTTCACAACTTCCTCTTAGCCGGTTTGCGAGGATCACTGTGAATCTACAAGAAAAATGTCTCAAGCAATCAACATGTTAAATGCGTTCGGGCAGAAAACAAGGATAACGAAAAAGGGGAATAAAAGAGACGTGGGGAGCTTCCAGGGAAATTGAAATACAAAAGGAAATTGAAATACAAAAGGAAAAAGGGGAATAAACGAGAAAAGACAATAAGGGAAAAAGGAAATAAGCAAAAAGAAAAAGGAAGGCAAAAGGAAACAAGAGAAATATAAAAGGAAAAAATGAAGGAGTGTAATTTATGGTTGCCCTGTAGCGATGTAGGTAGCTTACAGGAAAGTAAATATATATCAAACACGCTCAAAAGGGGACGCCTGCAAAAACAAAACTCGCACAAGTTGCAAAACCGCGGAAACTGATTGACTTAGCTCGCAAGTAACGTCTTCTTTTTTTTTTGTACAACCTTTGGCCTTCTTCTTTCTTTTTTCTTTTTTTTAACTAAGCACTTGCGAGACTAACCAAGGGCGGCGGCTGAGCGGCGGACCGACGGTGGCGGCAGGCCGGCGGACAGACGGCGGTGGCGGAGCGGCGGGGCGGCGGCGGGCGGCAGACCGGCGGCTGAACAGCCTGAACCTTTTTGGTTCTGTTCCGATTTTTTTTTTTTGTGGATCTCGGTTGATGGGCCGAGATAGGTCAGGTTGGGCCGGGATTAGGGTTTCGGGTAGGGTTTCGAGGGGGCGACGGCTGCGGCGTAGAGAACAAATCTCGGCCGGGATGGAGTGCGGGTTTCGGCCGAAACCGAGGGCTGGGGTGGCCAAGATCGGCGGCTGGGGTAGGGTAGCGGCTGGTGGAGCGGCTGCTGGGTTGGGCGGCGGCTGGCGAAGCAGTTGCTGGTAGGGCGGCGGCCGGCGAAGCGGCGGGAAGAGGGCGGCGGGGGCGTTTTTGTGGTGGACGGGTTAAATTCCGATCAATACAAGAAAAAGATCGAATCTTAGGCAGAAAAATGTATTAAAATTAACAATTGGCCACAAAAATCCTTCTTTTCAAGAATTTGAATTCGGAATTGAAAATCGCAGAAAAATAACGAGAATAGTAGAAACTAACCGTTACAGATCCTGCTCCGGTGACTCTTTTTGTGTTGAACTTTCTTGACGGATCTTGAAAGCTCGAATTTTTTTGTGTTTTGTAAAAGACGTGAATGTGGTGTTGATGAACCTGAAGCTCTTATACCAATTTGATACGGGGTTAGCCGTCAGTTGGCCCGATCTTTCAACACCAAGACTCGCAATGAAGAAAATGAATAAAAAGATGGAAACTTGAAATAAAAAGATGGAGGAATGGTTACTAAATTACAACTAGACTTGAATATACCCATTTTTGAATACGTTTCGTATTTCTTCTCGTGGATTCGAGAACGAATAGGTGGATTCCTATTCAAACCCTAGATGGGTGGATTCTCATCCAACCCTTAGTTTGGAGCCGTCAAGGAGTCATCTATCTTGGTGGATTCTAAGATCGATCTTTCTTCGATCTCCAAACGTCTTCTTGTGCTTTCGGGAACAATCTCGTTCTTTCCCTTAAGTGTAAGATTATAGCGGAAGAGTCAACCTGCGAAGGGAGATTCAACCAGTCTATCCCGTTGCGATCCATCCCCAACCATCGGATCATTCATCCACCATCCATACGTTTTTCTAGTCATCTCCACGCCTTATCCATCTCTCTATCTTAGTTCGTGGTGTTGAAAGATTGGGAAACCCTCGGCTTATCCCCGCATCAGTATATGATTAACAAAACAATTCAACAAAAAAGAAGCTAGAGACGATAACAAAAGCATGAACCTTTACAAGAGCACAATGAATTAACACAATGAAGATGGATAAAATTTCGGCTAAACATTAATCAATTAGTAACCATACCCATCTCTCATTCAATCTTCCATTTATTCATCTTTAATTTCTGAGAATTCCTCGATTTAGTACTTGTAATATATAATATTTTTGTTATGATGATTGATTATTATGAATGGAATGAAAACCAAGCATATACGAAATTCTCTGCAATTACATCATGGGAGAATTGCAAGAAAGCTACAATAAAACTGGAATTGATTTCATATTTTCATTCGATTGTTGAACAATGAACCCCAACTGTAATCCAAAATCCTAACCTCTTATAACAACAATGAAGCAGAAAATGTAAATCAAGGCAAATGCTCAAACACAAAAGATGTAAACAAGATACAAAACAGAGAAGAAGCTAATAAGAGAAGAGATACCTAGGTATGAGAACGGTATGAGAACTAGAAGGGAAGCTTCCTGCAATGTGTTAAACAAGCTTCAGAAATTAGAACTGAGAAGAGAAAAAGAGAAAAAAAGCGCCAGAATGGTGTTCGTTGAAACATATGGAACAGAAGAAGCTTACCGGATGGTGTTCGTTGTAAAGCGTTGTAGGGTTTACCTGGCTCTTTCTCTGGAATTGGAATGAGAGGAGAATGTGTATGGAGGGAAGAAATCAAAATTAGGGATGCTGAAATCACTTTCATTCGATTCAACCTCATACACTCGACTGTAAAATCATCCATTTTCATCCTCACTTTCATTCAATTAAGTCTCGCATTCATTCTCCCCATTTTGTGCAACGAACGGCATTAATCGAATTAAATCATTCTCTCTTTCAGTCGAGCGAAACTTTAACCGAACGGACCCAGTTATATATTTGAAGACAAGGAAGTAAAAAGTACATAGATATTGTTATGGTACGCTGGTGCAAAACATTGTCATACCGACACGTGTTCAATTTGTTTTTTTTTCTTCTTCTTTTAGTTGGCTCGTTAAAAAATTTGTACATGTGATGGCTAGACCCGTACTTGCGCGATCGATGGATGGATGAGGAAGTTGCGTAAATGACGAGACCGTTGTTCAAATTTTATGTTATGTTGGTTTAAGTTATTGCACGAATTATTCATATATTTTTTAAATTTGTTTTCATAAGTTCAAAATAAATGATTGAACTAAAAATAAAAAATGGTATATTAATAAGACAATTTATATGAACTAATAGTATATAAATTTTGAACTAACAAATATTATAATAAAAGGGTTCAAATAAAATTTGTGTTGCATAAACATTACTTTGAGACCAAACTAATTATATAAAAGTTTTGAATGGTAACCATAACGATAAAATTTTGAACATTTATAATATTGATTTTTTAAATTTGGAAATAATTAGTTCGAACATTGTGTTTTGTTGATTCAAATATAGTGTTTTAATAGTTCAAACATGTACAAGCAAAAAATACATTAAACATAACTAATAAATAGTACAAAAAAATGAACTAACAATATAAAATATTAGAATCAGTTGTATGTAAAATTTGAAAGGATTTGAACTAAAATTTTGAATTAACAAAATAGTTGTTACAGTCTTTTTTTCATAAAAATATATGAACCATTAATACGAATAGTGTGAACAAATAGAGCAAAAAATTTTGAAATTTACAAATTAAAGCCACACCTTTTAAATTTACAAATTAACAAATTTTTTTAATAATATTGTATAATTAGTGAAAAGATAGAGACCGTTACATCAAGTCAATCAATAGTCTATAAAACTCACACTGGGAGAAACCAGAGAAGGACTTCATTAAGCTAAAATTTAATGGATCCAAAAAAGTATCGGAAAATTCAGCGTATGGATTTATTCTTCGAAATCATAATGCTGTGAAAGTCTCCCTTGACTTTGGGCGATGTGGTAACATCGGCCCTACATGCCGAAGCATGTGTGCTAAGGGAAGGTCTTGTTACGGCTTATGATCTAGGGATTAAAAACATTGAAATTGAAGGAAATTGTCTCATGCTGATCAACTCAGTTAAACAGGTTTGGAAACCGCCATGGGATCTTGATCTTATTATGTCAGATATTACTAACATATTAGCTGATTTTTGTCAGGTTAAGATTAGACACGTTTTCAAAGAGGTTAATTGTGTGACGGACTTGCTGGTTAAGGTGGGTCAAGGCAACTAGACGGTGTCTAGTTCGTTAACGGGTTCTGTTGATGAACTCATCCGTAAGGATGCTATAGGGTGGAGAGTCTCGAAGAGATGATGTACCTAATTGATTAGATTATAGTTTCAAAAGGAAAAAAAAAACAGTTTATAAAACTCCACAATTCCTTATATTAACAAGTATATGTACTTGAACCACTTACAACACACAAGTAGAGAATTTTGTGATAGATATAGATTAACTTGATATTGGAAATTTTAAATTAAAAATTCATATAAAAATAAGTTATAAAAATATATATTAAATATATAGATTGATAATAGGATTCAAACACTAGATCTTAGGTAAGATTCAATAAAATACAATCATTCGGCTACTTACTCTTAAGTTTTGTGTGTACTATTTGTAACTTGATACTTTCATATGTAACTAGCTGAGTTATATAATTTATACACTTGAAATTGCTTATTTAATTGAATGTAATGACGAAATTTGCCAATAAATAAATAATAATAAAAAAAGAATAAAATGAGCAACATAATAGGAAGAGATGTGGTGAACGGTGGGATGGAGAGGGAACAGCGGAACATGTGTGGGGTGAAGGAGCAACGTATCACTGCAGCCTCGTGCTTATCCGATAAAGGTTGAGGATGAGTACCGAGTAGTAGGCGAGTAGTAGTCGAGTACATTGTACATAGGCTGATAGGCAGCAGCAGAGGGAGTGGGCCCCGCTCTGTTTCATTGTATTGTATCGAATCAATTGAGCAGCGGCGAGTACGCGTGGCTTGCGGAGGAGAACGACACGTGGTAGGCCCACACTATGCCCCAGCAGTCCAGCACAATGCTGCCAGTATTTGGTTTGACTTCGTATCGTGCATGTGCCTCCCCCTTCCTATCCATTTTCAGATAAAACAATGTCCGCATTTAATTTGCGTTTCCTTTTTTCGCTAACCCTTTCACATATTAACCTTTTAGTCCGTTTCTTAGGATTATCCACATTAATATATATAAATTATTTAATATATTATAATATTATATATTTTTCTGATCTATATCTATATATATTATAACTTACTCTACATGACGTGGTAGAACAATGTATTTAAAATGGATCTTTCTATAATTAACGTCAATAAATCTATATATATATATATAATTATTAAAGCAATGTGCGAAGATGCTGACATGATGCATTGTACGAGCGGTTTTTTAAAATGAAACTCTCACAATTAATGTCAATAAATTTTTAGTTTTAAATTATTTTTAGTCATCAAATTTTAAATTACATTATTTTTTGGAACGATTTCACATTACTTTTTATTCTTTGACCGATTATATATTTATCCCTTTTTAAAGGTTATTTATTTCAAGTATTTTTCCTTATTATAATCACAGTCTTGTATAGATAGATTGAAGATTTGAAGGTTAAATAAATTATCTTGGTCTTTTGACTAAGTCAAGTATAACTTTTATTCATATCGAATTAATAACCGTTGACCTACATTTATTATTTTGTTAGATCATATATTCATAATAAAATTTCTTTTCTTTTTTGCCGAATATTTTTAAAACATTTTTTTCTTAATTTTTTCGAAGAATTATAACAACAACAACTCCAACGTAACCACCAACTCCAACATTCCTTGTATTGGATTTAACATGATAAACTAAAAAGTATGATATGACTAGTCCAACTCCGACGGTCCAAAGCCCATACTGGGCCGAAGTGGTTAGGCCCACAAATGGTATTCAGATGAGAGTTTCTGCAGCAACAACCTATCTATAAGTAGAAATATAATTATTTGCTCAATATCAACTCTTATCACATTAGAATTTTTAAAATTAATAGATTTAATCTAAATATTTATTATTATTATCATTAAATAATAAGTCTACTTTATTCCTTGTCTACAAAGATACTAGTATCAATGTTCAATTTACTATAGTTTTTAAATAGTTAACTTTAGATTAAAAATAATATAAATTAATACTCTACCAAAAAATTGTATAACTATTAACATATATTTTACAAGGAAGAAATTAATCGCATACATAATATAAAGCTCAAATCTAAATCGATCTACTCTACACTCTATCATCTAGCATCACTCTTTCAAGTAATGAAAATCACCGTCGAACTTTTCTTTATCAACCCGAAGATGGAAGAAAGTCGAGTTGTAATCTTTAATCAAAACTTCCATCATCCTGTACCCTGATAACTATGGGCTAGAGCTGAGCAAAATTCGGTCAATCAAGAGAACCGAACTGACGGATTTCGGTTTAAACCGAACCGAAAACTGCTACGATAGGTTCGGTTGGCGGTTCAGTAATTTTATTAAATCGGTTTTCTGTTCGGTTTAGGTTCCGAACCGAAAACCGCTAAGTGCCATTTGCACATCAACAAGGAGTAGTTGAAGCTCTAGCTTGGTCTAAATCCGAAGTTCGTCCTTCAAACGTTTATAAGGACGCATCAAAAGGCTTTAATGAAATTCCCATTAGATAACATACTTATCACCTATGATGCTCGGACACTTCTAGAAGGTGTCAGTGTCTCACCATGTCAGACACAAGGATACGACAAAACATGACTCGAACACGGTCAAATATGGTCCGACATGACGAGTACACGGATTATGTCTAGTCAAGACACGGTCAACGAAAGTTCCCCCTATTTTTATGGTTAAAAAAAGAAAGATAATTTTATAAAAAAAATTTTAAAAAAATTGATTTACCGTAATATTTCTTCTTCTCTCCCATTTTTTTACTAAACCTAGCCCCTATATGGCCAATTGCGAGATTGTTGTTGCCGGAAGCAAGGTACGGATCTTCTTCTTTTGTTGAAATGTTGTTGTTCTGTCTGCTGACTTTTTTTTCATTATTCTTATGATTTCATAAAACCTCCTTTTAAACTGAAATGTTATTTATATAATCGATTAATCGATTAATAAATTTTAAATTAAACAGGAGGTGTGGGAGATATTTTATTAATAAAATTTATACTGTAGTTATATTAATATGATATTTATACTAAATTAATATTTGTAAAGGAAATATATTTTAAATTTTTTTAATGTATATAAAATAATTTTAAAATATCCATGCAGGCAAACACAAATTAAACTAGTGTTACATATAAGAAAATAAGAAATATTGTTCATAAACAGTTTGAACTATTTTTCACTAAAAATTAAATTTCATTGGACTTGAAAATATTTGGTTATCTATACGTATTGTACTAAAGTATTGATAATAAAATTTATGTGTCGCATCCGCATTCATTTTACATATCTCTTACATATGTCTTATGTCTCGTGCTGAGCATAAAAGCCACCAAATTCTTCTTTTTTTTTTTTTTTTAATAAAAAAATATTTAGATCATGTATTACTTCCATTATCATTGAAATAAAATACAATAATCTTTATTAAAATTTAATATAACTTTTATGATTAGATAAATTTTATTTAAAAATATTTTACTTCTAATTTGATCACAACTTATATTTTTCTTTTTTCTTAAAAGACTAAAACAACACCTATTAATTATATTATATTTTAATTAAATTGTGACGATAAATTTTATTTAAATTATATACTACATCTAATATTTTTCATATTTTCGAGTTTATAAAATTAAAATCACAAACTTTAAATTTAAAATTTTTAAAAATAAAATAAAAAGTTTATATTAGATTTATTTGAGACGGAAATTAAACTAGTATTAATATAATAATGAGAAAATCTATACGCATAAATGTAGCGTTTGTGTGGTGAATGGTTTTTAATTTCCCATTAATGTAGCAATTAATGGTAATGACGACCGGTATTTTGAAATTAATTATTGTCATTAAATTAGCAGTTAATGTAAAACTGATTTTTTTTAAAGAAATTTAATGTTAACATAAATGTAGCATTTAAGAAACCGTGTCAAAAAACCTATATAAATAATTTCCATCTCTATATATATAATATCAAATCAAGACTTCCTCAAAGACAAAGAAGATTGAACTATTATGGCTCATTTCTCATGTTCTCAATGTGTTTTCTTCCTCTTCCTTATTGTTTCCATGGCCATTGTTGAAGTTTCATTGGTAAGCCTAATTCTTCATCCCAATTTGTTTGTGTTTCAAATCATGTAACAATCTTATTAATGTGTTTTGTGTATTGCAATTTGTTTGTGTCAGGCCGGGAGGGAAGGATCCGTTTCTAGAGACGGTATGGTTTAAAACTTCAATACATCAATATCGAAATTTACATTTACTTATTAATTATATACAATTAGTAAGGTTGTTTATTGGTTTAGGACTTGAATTAGATCGAAAAGTTCCTATTACATATGAACTTGATCCAAAGTTTTTGAATCTTTTCATTTTTTGTTGACCTGTTGCCATAAACGGTAAAACAAACAACCATAATAATTAAGGTTTAACTCGCAATTTATTTGTTTTGCAGAATGTCCTAACGAGTGTGCACGTAGATGTTTGGCGACTCACCATAAGAAACCATGTTTGTTCTATTGTAACAAGTGTTGTGCAAAATGTTTGTGTGTACCGTCGGGAACTTATGGACATAGGGAAGAATGCTCATGCTATGATTCGTGGAAGACAAAGAGGGGTGGTCCTAAATGCCCTTAATTATTTGGATTAGCAAGAGTTTTTAAGTTTTTTTAAACGTGCCTGATGCTTGAACTTATGATAATGTCTTACATCATTTAAGAGTATAAGGTTTCGTCAATGATAAGATGGTAAATAAACATCTCTTAGTTTAACTATTAAAAATTGTCTGACACTAAACGAACATTTTTTTTCAATTATCTCCATAATTCTGCACCTATAGAGCGGAATTAGTGTTTAATCGATGAAGGCTCATTTAGTAGATCCCCTGTCTTACCGCGAAAATGAAATTGATTTCACTTAATCACGAACTTGGAAGGTGAAAACAAAATTGCGTTTGATTAATTTTGAATGTAGGACTCGAAACTAAAACTCTTTTTATTAACGACCTAATTGATTTTGCATCCGAAAGTGTAAAATTGGATAATTTATAAATAAAGAATATGAGTTAATCGTCAACATAATATTTAAAAATTCAATTATTAGATTTTAAATAGAATAAAGTTAAAAAATTTTTTTGTTAAATATGATAATTTGTAACTAAACACCTGTTAATTTATTTACGTCCAATAAACGTTTGAAATCAAAACCGCTTCGACGAATTTGTATTTCTTATTAAAAATAATTGATTTTTTTTGTTGGAAATTTATCAATGAAATATAAATTTGTCTACTTACGAAAAATATGCGATGAGAAAAAAGAGTTAACGGAAGTGTTCAAGTCTGTTCTTAATTCAGTGGAGATTCACTAGTACAATACACTCCTTGTCTTTTTGTAGCTCTTGAAGAATTGTGAATTTTGGTCATTTGATATCATTTTAGTTTTGAGGTTGGCAATCTTGACATTAGGATTGGTTAGAGACATTGAACACAATATGAACATCGAATTATACTCCACATCATATGATTTCATGAAATTCAAGTCTTGACAATAACGCTTTCTACATGCAAATTTAATTTTGTAGATCAATTTTGCAGAATGGAAATCAAGACATGAGGAGATTCAGGTACCGTCATCCATGGGAGCAATACCAGAAGGTTGGTGACGTCACTTGACACTCGACAATGTGAATGCACAATTGAAGCTCTCAACCGTCACCTAATAATATGTACTTTAATAGAAAAACATCCTCACAAACCCAAAATATGAGATAAAATAATGTTCACTAGATTTATGACCTTAAAAGTCCGTGTCAATAGTGACAAAGACTCGTAAGTTCACAAGACACAATATGCTCAGTTTTAAAATTTATAACTTGTAATAAATACCTAGCTAGTAGCGAACCCACAATGTATGAAACGTTACGTAGTACGACAAATACTCCAAAGTCTAACACAAGGACTTTGCCGGTTCGATTTGCACAAATTGATCAAAGATAGTACACGTCTAGTTTAAGAGATAGAAAGAAGAGGTAAGTGTTAGAAGATTCATGTTTTTGGTTGGGTTTTGGGTGTTCTTGATCAAATATCGATTTCAATCAAAAATAATTTAATACGACTAAACACACACACACAAGGGATATCAAATTATCGGGAAAAAGGATTATAAGGTTTCAAGATCATTATTCATGACATTGGACTCAAGACAACTCGTAAAGCATTGATAAGAAAATGCTATAGGGATGGATGTTTTTTCGGTGATAATCAATTACCGGGTAAGTCTCAAGATTATCTAATTTCATTCCTAACTACCTATTACCGGTTAAGTCTCAAGGTATCTAGGATGGAAATTCGGTACAAACCGGATTCTCTATCTAAGAACTAAGTAACCCCTTACCGGGTAAGTCTCGTGAATTACCTAACTTAGGTAGTAAGCCGACACATCTCAATCCAATAAGGGGTTTTAACCTCTATTATCTATGGTTCATCTACTTCTATATCCAAGGAGGAATATTATCGGGTAAGTCTCTATTCCAAATTAGTTTGCTAGCTTAGATGGTTCTAACCTAGATTCATTCCAAATCAACCATAGGGTTTCAAGCAATTTCATACAAAAACAAACATACAACCTAATTCATCATAGTCCAAGCCATAAATAAAGATACATCCACCCTAGAATCACAATGATTCTAGCCAACAACCACCATAATAAAATCTGGAAATAAAATGGAAAAATACAAGCAATCCATGGAAATAAAATGCAAGAGATAGAAGAGAAACAAACTGACGTGAGCCCGCCGGACTTAAGTAACGAGAGTGATGTGCCAACACCTAGGTCATCACCACCTCTCACTTTAGCTAGAGCTCGAATGCTAGGACAAACCACATTGACCTACCATCCTTTTGGAGCTCCGACATGTTGGTCCGACCATGAATGTTATTTGGTGAATATGCTTGAAGCAATTGAGGATTCCGGTTCCGGCTCACCTTAACTTGGACTTTATAGTTGTATTTTATTTTGTTTGTAAGATGTGGTCATGTTTGACTTTATTTCATGATATTATGGAATAAAGAGGGTTGTTTAATACAAGTGAAATTAAATGTTCACTTGTATTAAACTAACCCTTCAAGATGTATTTAAACTAACCATTCAAGTGAAATTAAATGTTCACTTTTGGAGCTCCAAATGGCCGGACATTTTATGGTCCTTAGGCTCTTTGTGTGCTTGCTTTTATGTGGTGAAATCCCTTTGTTTTTCCTTTGCTTAATTGCCAAAACTTTTGAACTTGTAACCCTTTAATTGTGGGAGTTTAGGTGCTGATTTTTCAGCCTATATAAGGCCTCTCCTACACCCTTTTCCAGGGAGACGAAATATAGAGTGATTCTTCAATCAAGTTGTGTTTTTACTTTGAAAAAAACAAACCTAAAAACTAAGATGAGAGACCGAAGTTTCAAAACCCACAAGGTGAGAGGCTGAGTGGTGTCCTTACGGTGAGAGGCTAGGAGGACAAAGAAGATCCAATCCCGAAGTGAGATTCCGAGGGAAAAGATCTCGAGCCAAGGAGATCCAAGGTGAGAGGTTGGACGATCCTTGCTTGGCATATCAAAAAAACACAAAAACAATAAAAAAGAAGTGGACGGAAGGAACGATCACCGGTGGATCCTCGCGTTCAACCGACGAAGAGTGCATCACAAACTCAGTTTTTATATCTCAGAAGATTCAACAAAATGAAATACAACTAAGCTCTCAACATCTCCAACAATATTCAGCAACAAAGCTTTGATTTTTCACTTTAAAAATGTCTAGAAAGTATGAAGAAGAAGAAGTTTGAGGTAGGGGACAAGAGAGGAGACATCAATAGCTAGAAAGGTGTTCTAGGTTAAAAATTCAGCTTCCATATGACAGTTTTTAGCTTTTCTTTTGTACCCAAACCTCTGTCAAAAAGCATGGGTCGGGTACAAACGGGCTGAAACCAAATATGACACGTTTAGATGAAGAATCTCGGGTCCCCATCTCGGGCGAGATGCCAGCAAAATCGGCCCGAGATTTAGGATTTTCCCTTGAATTCCTTCAGCGGCAGGGCGATCTCGAGTAGTTTGCTTGGATCTCGGGCCAAGATGTCACCCGAGATTGCTCTCGACTTGGTAGATCTCGCTCTCAATTCAAACAATTCCAAGATCTTGGCCGAGGTATTTGCCTGAGATTGCTCCAAAGTCCTTTTCATACCCTTTAGCTCGATTTCTTGTCCTTTTCCTCGCACGCATGATCGTTCCAAGACATCCACTCATAGGCTTCATCCTCATATGCGTCGTTTTAGGTATGAAATGTGTCAAATCACCCTCAAAACCACTAATAGAATGTGTAAAAATCTATTTTTGAAAAGTAAAACAAAACAAATATAAATAATACAAACTGAGGCTTATTCATGAATGTGAGGGAAAAACTATATATACTTTCGGTTATTCATTCTTCAGCAACTTCAAATTTGTCTATTTAGCTTCATATAATAATATTTGGTTTGCCTTTATATTAAGCAAGTCCATGCATATTAATATATGTATATTTTCCTTTCCATTAGTCCGTGAAGAATGTGTGATGGATATTGCGTTAAACACGAAGGCACCGTTTTATATGGAGCAAAAGAATGTGCAATGGGTATTTTTCAGCAATGGACCACGACTTTTTACCTGATCCGGACGTAGAGCGGCTAAGCCGATCGAACCGGGTAGTCTACGAATTTACCATTTACCAAAAAAAGAATTTAGTGACAGATTTCTTATTTCAAATTGCGATTGCTGAGCTGCCAAAACTTTGTGTAAGTGGGATTGCTATGATATTAGAGATGATCATCAAATCTCCAACTCAAATACCTATCCAGGATCAACAAGCCTTCATAGATGAAGGTTTTATGGCTCAGATAACACACTTCCTCCTGGCTACTGCCTCACACTTTCTAAACCTCGTATTCAGGTTACTTTTGTAAGGATCTTTCTATTTTCCTCAAAAAATTGAAACAAAAAGATTGGCCCATAAAATGTATCTACTGTCGTCGCCTTGTTCAACTTCACGGCCTTACTATATGTATAAAGAGTCCAACGTCTCCGAAGTAGTTAGGGATATGAATCATTTAAGCAAGTTTTTTTATTGATTGTGTGCTTATAGAAAATATGTACAAAATAATACTTTGTTCAATTTTTTGTAAGAAATCTGATCTATGTCAAAAATAGTATAGGCTTGTAATTTCCCTTCACGTATAAGTGCGCCTAATACGGAGAGGTTTTCCTCTCTTTTGACAAAAAACGAAACATACGGTTAAATTTACCGGGAGGATACAATTATTTTTAACTCGTAAAAAATAAGTTGATTTGGACCTGTTCAAACTCGATTTCAGCCCAATTCGACAAAAAGTCCCGTTTATTTATGACGAATTCGGCCAATCCAGTTGCGGTAGGAGAGGAAAACAAGCAAGGCAATTTTTTTAATGGAAACAAGCAAGGCAATTTCCACGAGTGCTGGGCACAAATTCCGTAAATTTTCGGGTCCATCCCGATCCCGGTAGTTTTTCATCCAAAAAGTTTACCAAAAATGTTGTGGGCCGGACGACATATGAGCCTTACCTTCCTCGTCCCGCATATATTAAAATTTAAACATAAATTAAATAATTAAATGTATAAACATAAGGAGTAGTGACCCTCGTGTAATTTTGTTCTTATAAAATTAACATTGTCCGAATCCATCTACAAAGGACAAATAAAAATTGAACTTAGTTACGGCATTGTCTAAGGAGTATGAATCATGTTGTAGTTTTGTTCTTATATTTTATTTTGAATGTTTAGGCTTAACATGCTAATTATGTTTTGTAAACTTTGTTGCAACATTATATTTGATGTCTTTCGTTTTTATCAACAAATATTTGCTTTCGTAAATTGTTAATTTTAAACCGAAAAAGACGAAAACAAATTTTATATAGATCACGCGGGAATGGTTCCATCCCATTGCGTCCCCGGTCCCAACAGAATTTTTAGTAAAAAAACTCAAGGTACGTCCCGCTCCCATCTCATATATAATGGCCGGGATGGGACGTGATATGACTTTAATCCCGCCCCGTCCCATGCCCAACCCTAATTTCCACTCCAACAACAATCTCTACATAATTGTTATACGAGGCCAAGTTATTATGTTTTCAACTTAGTGGCTCAAACGAAGAAACAATATATATATTTCCACCAAAAAAAAAAGAACAAATTTTTAATTTTTTTTTTAAAAAAGAAGGAACTACATGTAAAAATAGTTGAAGATAATAAATCCAATAAAAAGGATAACTAAGTTTTTTTTCCTTCTAATTGAATAGTTGGAGTTTTCATATATCATTCAGTCGTTCACATTGAAATATTTTAAATGTTTTTAAGTGATAATTTAACTGAATATATTTTAAAATATATATAATTATAATTATCTTTTTTAGTATTCAAGTAAAAATTGATATCATTAGTTCATGTAATTGAAATCATATAATATTTATGAAGACAAATTATAGCTATGAAAATCAAATTTTATTTTACATAATCACTCAACTATAGCTAATATCTATTTATAAAAATAAAACCCATTGAAAATTAAATTACTTGTAAATTTATATAATTTTCTTTATATAGAAAAATTTTCAAAACTCTCTAATATCTATAGATTTATAATAACATAATTAAAAAATGTATATATAATTTACCGCTACATTGATATATCATGTAATTCGGTCATATTTTTATGTAATGTACGCGTTAACATCTATAATTGCTCGTTTGTTTGGTATTTTAAAATATCGATTTTTAATTTAATAAAGATTGAAAATAGCTGGATTTTATCTTATAAATATATTTCATGATTCCGTATACAATATCACAATTTTAGGTCCCTGATTGGTAGTTCTCTTTTAAGATAAGGATTGTGACTTGCATCCACAAAAACAATTAATGTGCACTTACACATCAAAATATACATACGTATGGTAAATATGCACGCAAAAATTTCTGGTCATACTTTTTGTTTCTGTTTTTTGTTTTAGTCGTAGATGTTATCCTACGTAATCACGTTTTTCCAAATCAATCCACGTACAATTTTCATATTTTTAGGTCCATTTACATTTAGGTCAATATCAGGAAGCGAAACTCTTTTCATATTAGTGTTACTTTTCTCTATATGAAATCAATTTTTAAATTTATTCTTTCAAAAATAAACCTCAAAATGTAGGTGAAAATAATTGATAATATAACAAATTTTCTACTATAAGTCCTTTGAGAGATAATTTATTTAAAAAAATTACAATATTTTTGCTAATCAACTTAATTTTAATTAATTTTCTAATACTTGATATTTTCTTTTTAGATTATTTTATTATTTCAAATCATAGTTCTTTACCTTTATAGATTTGAAGAACCTGAAATATAATATCCTTTTGTTGCTTTTATTTATGTATGATCATAAATTTTATTTAAATTTAAAAAAAAATTAAAATAAGAAAAATTAAGAATGGTATTCCGACACGTGCTTTAGAATTTTTCGCATTATGTCAAAGAGTTATTCAGTTTCAAGATACCGTCTTTATATTTTGTGGATATGTACTTTTATAATTCATGAGTTCACATTTTGAAAAATAATAATAGTTTGTTAGATACTATTTTAATTTACTTTTTTAAAAAAATTGTTAGTTATTGTTAATACATAGTCATTTTAATGGTTAATATAAATTTTGAATGGTTCTGTTAAAATGTTAATAAATATTATCTTATGAATGATATAAGAGCGTATAATCCGTAAAAAGTTTAAAACTCGTGAACACAATTTAAAAACTGAAAAGCCTAAAACATAATCCGTCAAAAGTATAAATATCATCTGAAATTATCCCGAAACAATTCTATCATTTAAAAAAAAAAAAATGAATCCTATATTTTTTAACCTTAACCTATATTGATATAATGTAAATTAAATAAGAAATCATGTGGCATAAAGCATATTTTATTAATTTTGATTCAAAGTAAAAGTATTAAAGTGACAACCTTAATGTCTATGATCGCGTGGTCTTATGTTGGTCGGTTGCGGACTTTAGTAGATGTGACACGGTTTAGACACGCCGTTTTGGCCACTAATTCATGATTATCATGCACGTTCATTTCGCATAATGTTTGCTTAGTCTACACAGTTAAGTTTGAACCGATTTCGATTTCTCACTTTGAGTGATCATAATTTTCATAAATCATGCCACGTGGAATTACTCGCTATATTATATTCTACAAACACCGGCAAATAATTATGGTCAACAATAAGTTTCTCATTGGTCAAAGCCATTGTATAAGTTTCAATACGCCGAAAGAAATCGTATAATGTTGAAATACTAATTTGTGGTATAAGATTGGTGAAAGACCCAAATATATCGTAATATTATAATAGTTATGTTATGAAAAAAAGTGTGTATATAATACAAGTCACAAGACAAACTATGCTTACCCAAAGTCACTCTAATGACAAACATATATGGTTGTTATTATTTGAATTCATTACAAATATTCTAACAGTTTTACAATTAAAATTTTAGAATAATTTACAAATTTAGGTAGTATCTTATTAAAATCTCAATATTTTACATGCCAATAATTGATACAAGGGCCTAGTCCTTGCTCCTTAAAGGTACGTGCTTCCTCTCTATAGAATAACGTAAGTGTTGTCACCTAATCTTCCGTGATCATTACTCTTCGTTGAGCAACCTTTGGGTTATAAAAAGAATATGACAATAATCCTTGCTTGAGATATTAAGATGTTTATATCACATTTTTAGGTGAATTAAAAAAAACAATTCAGTCCAAAACAAATATATTTTTAGAGAAATCAAAAGTATAGTTATTGCCGGAGCCTATTACGTACATGAAAATCACGAAAGTACTCAACAATTTCATCTGTAAGGATGTGTTATGATGAATCAATCCACGTAAGTCATTCTTTCTAATCCCTTTATATTATTAAAAGAGAATGTATGTGGAGTGAGATTTTTACAATATCCTTGTGGTGGGAGTAAAAATAGAGGAATAGTTACATATTCCATCCGTTCACAATTAATTGTTTTTTTTAGCTTTTTATCCACTTATTAATTAATCTATAAATATACCATTATATCCTAATTATTTATTTACATTTTGCTTTATTGAAAATCTAACTAACAAAAATAATAATTAGAAGAGTAAATTTGTAAAGTAAATGTAAAATAATTAAATTGAAAATGATTTTTTAACAAAAGTTAAAACGATAATTATAGGTGAATAGATGGAGTATTAAATAGCAATACAGTAACATATATTTGTCCAAGAGAGTCATGGAGTACAACCGAGTATGGAATAACAGAAGAACATGAGCATAGACCCACTAACATTAATGTCCAAGTCCAGTCCTCCCACCACCCACGGACGAATCGGTGTGAAGCGACGGTCATGCCTCTGCAAAATATATTGTTGGGAATAAGTGGGTGAATGGTAACGGGTTTGTTTGAAACCTGGGTCGTTGTACAAGTTTCTATATGGAAGTACCTACCATGGGCTAAGACTCGCGTGGGAGAGTGGAGGTCAAATGGTGCTCTTCGAGTTCACCGCATCGAGATGAATAATACCGCATATTAGTATTTAGCTAGCATAGCATTTTTTTTCCGACCGAATATATTGCTCAACTCTCCCGCTAACGTAGCTTATATCTTTTTGTATGATGGAGACCGGAGCTCCTCACGATTTAAAAAAATAAAAACATTACACTGCAAAATATCGATAAACTGTTGTTTAAGACTTTCTAATTATAAGTTGATCGATCTTTTATGCTAGATGTTTTTCATTCTATGAACAAAACATTTGAATGCTAGTTAGCTAGCAAAATGAACGTTGTTCTTCGATCAATTAGTATACGAAGATCGAAGAATCAAATCTTCTATACAAAACCTCTAAAACTGATAATCTACAAACTAATCATCTATCAAGTATAACAATCTCTATTCACGATCATATTCAAAAGCTTCTCTTCAAGTCCTTGAAATCCATGGATTCAACACACTCCAATCTCCCAGTCTCCCTCTGAAACCCATTCAACATCTTCAACAACTCCGTCACTTTCTCCTTCGTCCCTCCTTCATTTACACAACCCACCTGCAACACCAATAGAAGCTTCTGGAATGCTCCAACCTCAAGCGCTTCATTCAACACATGTTTTCTTCCTTCATCGCCGCAAAGCTTCCATAGAATCGAAACCGCAAACTCCGTCGTCAAATCCGATACCCTTAGCATTTTCTTAACCACCACCGGCACCGCCGTCGCATGTCCCCGCATCGCGTCTCTCCCACGCGCCTCCCCGGATATTTCGTCTAATACCCCCAACGCCTTCTCGCACGTGCTCTTTTCAGAGGCTATGGCGATCTCGACAATTTCGGGTAATAACCCGAGATCCAAGAATTCGGATATGGATCCGCATTGGGATCCGTTTTTGATAATGTGGTAGATTACTAACAAAGAATCCTTTAATGAAGCTTGTGAAACGGGTTCTTTGACTGCGTTCACTAACCCTTCTAAAGCTCCCTCCGTTTTCGCTAACACGTCAGCGCGTGAAGCCACGATTTCTTTCATCACCGTAATCGCGTTTCTCTTACTCGCTAAATCCCCGTTTTGCAGGATTGAAACGATGCGTTTGAGTGAACTAGGTGATCCGACGTGGCGTTTAGCTTCCTCATCAAGCGCGTGCGCGAACATCGCCAAGCACGCGAGCAACTCTTCCAAAACGACGCCGTTTTCACCGCTTTTACTCGAAAACGCTTCGAATTTAGCTCCGATCACTAGAGCCCCTCCCTGAGCTAAAACCACTTGCCGGTTACGCTCGCTTTCCCGGATTTTTTCCGCAATTTTCGCCACAATTCCGTTCGCGATTTCCTCCTTCGACCATTCCAGCTTGAATAGCAGATCCGATGCTTCCGACGAGCTAAGAGGGATCCTCGGCGTCGGAATGCGATCGACACCGTATGATCTCTTCTCCACACACCAGTCCTGGATCATCCTTCTGATGGCATGATTCGGGACCGGCTCAACCACCGGAAAGACTAGCTTCGTCACCGGACATGTATCATGTCCTTGCTCAATCCACGCTTCAATACAATCGCGATCATAGGTAATTCCGGTGGATAAAGTCACCGGATCTTTCATTAAGTCAAGTGAGATCGGACATCGGAAGTGGGTCGGAATCGTCAGCTCTATAGCTTCATCTATGGTGGCAATTGCCGCCTTACGGCTCCGGCGTTTCTTAATCCACGGCAAGATCATTTTTTTTTCTTTCTTTGGATTGTATGTGAGATCGATATTGCTTTAATTACGTGTATGTTTGTTGTTATGCAATTGAATGGAGAAGTTATATACGATTACGATCTAGTTTGTCTGTAACAAAAAAGAAATATTGACTGGAAAATATAGAAAGTTGACCGTTGAAAGTTTGAAACGGTAAAAGCAAGTAGGAGAGGTCGGGTTGGCATTTGGCTGGCGGGTAAAAGGGTGGGGAGATGAAGAATTTGAATTGATTTTTATTTAATTATTTATTTGGAGATTTGGGTTTGACGAAGGAAGCGTCAAAGTCTGTAAGCGGTGGGTTGGGTATACCAATTTTGGTAGTCCAATTTCTAATAGAATAAAGACGTTACTATTTATTATATGTTTTTTTTTACATGTCAATTGCTCGATTTATGTGATAATATATAATTTATACGTATGCACTTGTTGCAAGTGTTAGAAAACAAATTTACGCGTTTTATAAATGAATAAAAAGTAGGTGTTTCCAAATATTTTACGTACTCATTGTGGTATTAGTGTTGAATTTGGAGAGATTATGATTAATTAATGAAAGATTAGATCACCGTCCTTCCAGTGTAGTTTGGTGACTAGTTTGATGTTCATGGCCTACGGCAATGAATACCTTTGACTCGAGCTAAGTAGTCGTACTCGGAGCCAAGATTTTTTAGGGGGGTTTGGTTTCTCTAAAAACTTAGACCAAAACATTCAGATTTTCAATACAAATGTACTCGGTGGTAATCGGAACTCAGGTCGTGATCAACAAACCAACGGTCTATAAGTGTTGGCGATAATAAGTTTCGACATTTAAAGTTGAGAGATTTCGAGTCTAATATATTATAAGGTTGATTGATTACTCCTTCTATTGTCAATTGATTTTATAATGACCCGTTGAGCTTATGTGTTGAGTTTGAGTATAACACACGTGTGCTTTGTGATGCACACGATCTCATTCTGTAATTCGTTGTGTCAGACTTTAACATGGTATTAAAGCGGTTTGTTTCTAATCGATCCATCGATATTCCAAGTCTAGTATATAAGGTCGATATGATACCGTCAATTGGTTTAGGATGAAATCCCACTAGACTTATGTGATGAGTTTTGATCTAACACATGTGCGTTAATATATACACAATTAAATTTAAGATGAAACACTTGTGATCACGTGATTTAACTATTTAGAAATCAGTCCAATACACCGAACGTTCAGTGACACGGAAGTAATTCATCCATTTTTGTTAGTTGTTATCTACAAATATAAATCGATGCAATGTTTAGTCATAAATGTTTCACAAAGATATATTTTTGGATATTATAACCCATTTTACGTTTTATATACACTAACCTAAATAATTATTTACAATTATATATCAAATATTCAGATGGTCGGCAAGATATAAACAAACAATGCTGCAAGTTAACCTCTTACATACTTTTTGACTAAACTCGTATGATAACTATGTTTAGTGAAACATGAATGTACGACAAGATTTAAACAAACAATGCTGCAAGTTAATCCTACAATTGGAAAATAAATATTTATGCTAATAAAAAATTATTGGTGTTGTAGATGACAATATAAAAATGAAGGTAATTAAACTGAAATCTCCTTAAAATTATTCTACATAAGGAAAATTCGTATATCAAAGGTATTCCAAAGAAGGATATGTTTTTTTAGAAGCACGGGGGCCATAAGTTATACGAGACGAGTTAGTAGGTTTGGAAAAAGTTATGCTCAAGTATATTCATTTTATAAATTGGAAAATTTAGGACGGTATCTGTGTAATTTGAAATTTTTCGGATTTTGTCCAAAATTTTTTTGTAATTTGAATGGTACCCTTAAATTTTATACTTTTTTGAAATTTGTCCAATTTCAGTAAACATACCAAACACTCCCTTATTTTAAAAAATCGTAAAGAAAAAGAATGAAAATAAACAAAGTAAACTCCGTAATCTTTCCGATTACTTAGCTCGTCCTAACTCCATCGCAGGTCGCTCGTCGCTTTCTCCAGGTCGCTATTCTCCATCACATGGCAGGGCTTTCTCCTCAATCGTTCCATTGCAGGGCTAGGACTCGTTTTTCCTCCTTCAGTCCTCGCTCCATCGCAAGGCTAGGGCTTGTTTCTCCTCCTCGTTCCATCTCATGAAAAGGGCTTAATCCTCCTTCGATATTTGCTCCATTGTAAGGTTAGGGCTTGTATAGAAGTTCAATGACAAAGAAGGTGGTTCACACTCTCATGAATGATCATCGATGTTATCACCTGTTTGCCAAGCATTTAGATTCAAGGTTACTCATCGGTTTCGCTTTCTCCCCTGTTCCAGAAAGTGAATGCTTAGTCTTCGTTTCATTCACATGATCAACTCAAATGTTAATACATTTTGAGTAGGAGATGGCTGTCGCTGCCATGGTATAGTAGAAAACTGAACTCTGCAAATCACTACATCAGACAATTTAATTTGGTGTGAGAATGATAATCGTATTATAATAAGGAAAGACTGAATTCCCCCCCCCCCCCATTTCCTGCTCCTCTAAACAAGAATGCATTGGACGTAAATTTTGAAATAGTTCAAATTACAGGCGCTAGAATTTACCTTCTCAATTTTTGAATATTGTAGGTATTAATGCCCACACCTAGAATGACCTACACTTGATTCATTAAATCAACACAAATTAAACATTATTTGAACAATCTGCAGTAACAGTTACAAATGTACTCGGGTATGGGGTAAAGCTTGAAGATTTGAAAGTGAACTCACATGGTCACAAATTGACTTCAGCACACACTATTAGTATACAGTCCACATGATCATATACTCAGATCAAGACAAGGTAAGCCTTAGTCTTAATATAATTCTCTTATGTTTAGCAGAGTTACACCACATGGCAGCTGCATTACAGCATTAGTAAAAGCAATCAAAGGAAACAAAGCAAGCGACAAGCTCGTAAGATCCATTAACCGTCCAACGAAGAATTAACGATTTCAGTGATAAGATTTTTTGTCATTGAAGTTCTATACAAGCCCTAGCCCTACAATGGAGCAAAGAGCGTAGGAGGATTAACTCCTTCCCCTGCGATGGAGCGAGGAGGATAGAGGAGCCCTAACCCTGCGATGGAGGGGAAACGAGCCCTAGCCCTGCGATGGAGCGACAGAGGAGAAAACCCTACCCTGTCCTGCGATGGAAAAAGCAACGATCGACTTGTTTTGGCGAAAGCGACGAGCAGCGAAGTAATTAAAAAGATTACGGAATTTACTTTGTTTGTTTTCATTTTTTTAAATATTTTTTTAAAGATAAGGGAGTGTTTGGTATGTTTACTGAAATTGGGCAAATTCCGGAAAAGTATAAAACTTAAGGGTACCGTTCGGACTATAAAAAACTCTTGGGTAAAATTCGGAAAACCCCAAACCACGGGAGTACCATCCGAAATTTCTCTTATATAAGGAAAATAAGTTGAATACGAGTATTTCAAAACTTGAATTGTTTGGCTAGAATAACAATGTGGGTTTGTTATATAAGAAGAACTATTTAGATCGGCTCGAACTCATTCACTTTCTAAACAAGCCGAATGCAAACATATTTTTAAACTCGGTTAAATTTCAGTTTGGACTCGTTTGTAACGATCAAAACACGAGCATGCCAAAATTCGGATCGTTGTGCTAAAATAACATTGTAGGTTTTGTTACACGAGACGTTTTATTCGAGCTCAACTCGGAAAAAAGCTCGCCGCAAGCTCGTTCACTTTGTAATCAAGCCGAATATAAATACATTTTAAGGCTCGGTTAAAATTTATACTAGATCTAGAGTCAGCTCGTTTATAAACGAGTTAAAGTTGAGCATGTAAAAACTCGACTCATTCGTCTCGTATATCGACCATACAATTATGCATGGATCTAGAATCTTCTAAACAATGCTCTTGGTGTTTTGGGTTTGATAATCTCCGACTCCAATAGTCCGATGTGATTTGGGTTAGGGTTAGTTGGTGCTGATCAACGTCGCGTACGCGTGCTCAACTCTTGTCGTTGGTGAGGTAAAAGAAGCCACAAGTGAAAGCGATTGCGAGGGACAACACAAAGATAGGCATGTTCAACTTAAGTGACACTACGTCACAGTAGGTTAGACTACTTAGAAATGTACAAGTAATCCCCATGTAAATGTCTTGTGAAAAACTAAGTCAATAATAACAATACAACGGTCGATCGAATAATAATTACATTTTTTTTTGTTGCAATTAATCTATCTGATAACATGATTTATCGACCTGTTGCATTCATTCATTTATTTAGATTTTTCCTTTCCGCATTCACGATTTAGCCTTACTTTGAGTCATTTATGCTTGTTTAGTGTTACTTTGCAAGAATAGATGTCTACACACACTATTTGTGGCTTTGTAGGTGATTTTGCACATTTTGGAGTTAAAACGACGTATTTGAGGATCAAGCCTCGAAGTGGACGCATTGGAGCAAGCGTACGTGCACGGGAAAAGGGCTAGGAATCGAACTAAAGACACGAAGGAACGAAAGGATGACATCTCGGCCTTGATCTCGGTCTGGCCAGACCGAGATTGGCCTGATCTCGGCCGAGATCCCTTGATCTCGGGCTGAGATGGTCTGATCTTGGCCGAGATCAATCGGGCTGAGATCCATGATTTCGGTCGAGCTGGAAAATTACTGTTGTGAAATCTCGGTCCCGATCTCAGCCGAGATATTTTGACCGAGATTTTTTTGATCGAGATTTCTTGGATGCTGAACCTAGAAGACGATCTCGGCCCCGACATGTGAAAATCTCGGGTGCCGACCGAGATTTCTTGCCCGAGATCCTGTGCGCCGATTTATTTCGTTCTTCCTGGATCAATTTTGTAATAACCGGAAAATTTTTAAGAATTTTACTGGTTATGTTAATATTTGAATTTAATTATTTTAATTTAATCCGAAAACCGAAGCGGAAGTGAGGATCCGTACCAAATCGAATAAATAATTAGTGGAACCAAACCACTTATTTTTTTTTCTGAAATGAGATAACTGAAGGACTAAGCCCACTACTTGCCTTATCATCGGTCCATTTCCCTCTCTGTTAACTGGGCTTATCCGGCCATTGTGCACCAAATCTTCTTGGGCCAAAGAATGGAAACCACGGGCCCCTCTTCGTCTTCTTCGAGCAAGCGACAGGGGAAGATGACACCGTTCGACCGTTTCCTTGCCGATCACACTCACAGTCAATGCGATAACGTTGGTCAAGGGTATTAAAACCGACAGTTACTCCGACCGTTGAAGACTCTTGAATCTCGAACACCAGCTTCGTCTCCCCCTCGATCCATACCGTCACCACTTGAGATCTCTGCAACCTTTTTTCCGCCACCACTGACTACCGCGGCACACTTCCTCTCGATCGAACGACCATTCACTCGCTACTCATCTGACCACGGCCATAGTCCGCCTTGATCCGACCTGCAACTCCCGTCGTCTCCCTCTGCAACTCCCTTCAAATCAATACCCTTTGCACTTTAGACCTGTCCTTCGTTAGCGGAGCGGACCACCCTCGCCGCCGTCTTCCTTCCCTGCTACCAAGCAGCCGCTACCACCTCCCTCTCCTCTCCCGTGCCGTCGATTCCCTTCTTTCCTCCATCACAGACCTAGCAGTGATTATCGTCTCCGGTGAGCCTTCCTTGTCCTCGCTCTAGTCCTGGGAACCACGCCGAACGTCGGTATAACCTTCTGACCGGAGCCACCTGTCCCACGCCGGGGAAGAAGCAGATCTCGACCCCATCAGAAAGTACCCCCGACCCCATCGGTAAGCGCTCTGAGCATCCTTCGATTGTTTTGAAACGTGGAATGTCCAAGCTGAAGTGAGCGCGGGTTGTGGGAATTGAACTCCTGACGTGTTGATTACCTTGTCAAAATGTCTGATTATCATTTCCACTTTGTTTTAGTTGCCGATGAGAATCGAACCCGGGATCTACCGCTTCGCCTTGGGGCCATCTGAACCGTTTATTATCGCTACCCAACCGGATCCGGTTAGGCCTGAACCCAAATCTTTTCCATAAATTTTTTTTTTCCCGTGATAATTAATAATTTAGATTATAAATTATTAATTGATGGTTGGTTTTAATAACATAAGGAATTAACTTAGGAAGCGAGGTTAATAACGGGTAACGTTGAAATAACCAATAGTGGCGGTTTGCTAGAGAAATGAATTAGTGGAATGAGATGGTGGAATTATTTTATAACGTTATGAACGACTCAAGATGTTGATGAATTTAGGGATCATGATGTTGGTTATAAAAAAAAATCGGAATAAAATGAGATAATGAGTTTGATCGAAACAACTATGCGGATGATAAGAGAACTTGAAATGAACGGCTAGGTCCGTAAACCTAGGACATAGAAAATGGCAGGGTATCAATGCTAGATATCATACCCTGATTGAGTAGAATGCTAAGTCGAATGGTATTAAGTGTTGAACCCGTTATGAGGATGGATAAATGTGGAACAGGATAATCGGATCTCTGACTGGCAAGATCGTGAGAAGTTGAGACCAGTACCGATAAGGTGAGTTCGTAGGACTCACTTAGTTATCGTGTAATACTGAGTGTGCATTTGAGTGGTGTGTGCTATATTATGAGAAATAAAATGAACGGATTAGATCACGGTATTTTATGGTTAAGTAAGGCACAAGTGTATGATAACGTGCCGTAACCGTCGGTCCGGACCGATGGTGCCGGAGGATTGCCCCGCGACCAGTCCAGTAGGTATACGGGAAAAGGTACATACACCAGCCCTACTGGTTTACGGGGACGGGGGCAGGAGTCGGGAGACTCTTGTGTTACAAGATAAGATGGAAAATAGATTGGATCAAGTCACGTAATGAAAAGATAATAAACCGGGATCTGTGTGTGCATGCTGAGTGATTTATTGTATATACCCTTGTGTGTGTTTGTGCTCTAGTGACACTTTAGTATTAAAATTGTAGCTAACGGTTTATACCGTGTTGTTAGATGATGCAGGTTAGATCTCTACCGAGAGATCGAGAGTGAAGTGGCCAGCCAGGGTTTCCGTACTAGGATCGGGTGTTCGGTTATTTATTTCAGTTATTTTTTTCCTTAGTTGACTTTTACTGTTAGACTTACTCGTCCTAGAGATTGGCTGTGTTATGTTGGTCACGTCCTATTACTTTGAGTACTCTATTTAAAAATTTACTGTTTTAATATTTGTGCCTTGTTGTAAGGTCCGTTGTGAAATTGTTGTCAAACTAAGGCCGGGACCCACTGTGAGGTCCTAGCTAGTAACGCTCCGGATTCCCAGAATTCGGGGTGTTACAAGTTTTGGACCAACCCGTTCTTTGAAAGGTTGTTGGCTATAAAAGGAAGCCTTGGATTTATTCCAAGGGGTGTTGAGTTGTTCCCAGAGTTTGTCCTAGAAGGGAAGAGCCGTCTCCTTCCCTTCCCTTCTTCTCCACCATTGTTCTTCATAGTTTAGTTAAAGTTGAAGACTTTTACATTCAGTTTTGTTTGGAATAGATTGTTGGATTCAAGAATTTAGAAGATTGCAAGTTTTCATTTATTAAAGTTGAGTTCTTTTCATTCCCTTTTGTCATTTATTTATTTGCCTTTTGATATGATTGTTATTGGCTAAAACTTTGTGTTTTCAAGGTAGAAAGAGATTTGTTTATGCCTTGGATTATGATGGAATAATTTGAGTTTATGTTTGGTTTGTTTAGCCTTGAAATCCTAGTGATTAGTTTGGACTTGAATCTAGTTAGAATCCTTCTAGCTAGTAACCTAAGTTGGAATTGAGACTTACCCGGTGATATCCCTTCTTAGATACCTTAGAGAATTGATCATAGGTAATAAAGGTTTATCCTTTATTGGTTGAATGTGCCTCGATTCCCTGCTGAGTTAGGTAATTCCTGAGACTTACCCGGTAAAGGTTTACCTGATCCTTCGTTTGTAATCTGGTTTGTTTAGAATTTGCTACCTCTCTCCCTTGAGACTTACCCGGTAAAAGGTAGTTGGGTTTGAAACTAGATGGTCTTGAGACTTACCCGGTAATAGACCATCAGCTTAGAAATGTTCATCTCTGTGCTTGCCAGTCATAGATGCCTTATGAGTTTTCTTGAGTCCATATGTATAAACAATGATCTTGAACCCTTGAAATCCATTTTCTTTCCTTTAATTTGATTATTTTTGTTTTCCTTTTGTTTTATTTGATTTTCAATCAATAGTGACAATCGATTGCGAATCCATCAAACCCTTTCTAAAACCTTTTTAACTTCTTTTCCTTATCTTTTCCAACCTCCTTTATTCGAGATCTATTCTATCTTTAATCATTGCTGCAGATTAATCCTCTCAGTCTTTGTGTTCGACCCTGAAATACTTGTCCTACTTCGTACGATCCATACAATGTGGGTTCGTTGCTATTTAGGGAATTATTGCAGGTTATAAATATAAAACTATCCCTTCCTTGTCTTGCTATCTTGTGAGTTTCTATCATTATTGATAGGGATTTATAGGGGTGTAAAACCAGCAAACACTATCTATAAGATTATAATATTTTTCTTTATATCTCTTTACTTCAGCTAATTTTATTTGTTATATATTAAAAATAGATCTAATTAAGTGTAGTATTTATTTAACGAATTGACTATATATATATATATTCAGATTATATCTTAATAATTATAATATTTTTAATATGTCTTTTTTTAACCAATTAAAATTTTATTATGTGATAACTTATATAAGATTGTTACCTATCATTAGTAATTTTGTAATATGTGTATTCACTATTATAGTATTTATTATATTTCCACTTCTATATAAAAACGGAATCGTTATTCGGTTGGAAGGCGGGAGGCAGTGCACTTGCATATGGGTGTAATCCGAGACGAGCAGTTGGGGCTCGGCTCGTCAAAAGCTCATATTCGGCTCGTTCATATTACAAAATGAGCAGAATACGAACATGTTGTTGGACTCGTGACGAGCCCGAGCCGAATACGAGCGGCTCGTAGAAGGTGGAGTGTTGTAGAGGTTTTTTGAAGTCCACGGTGAGTAACAGTAGAGTCCTCGAACATCCTTACATAAGACAAAAAAGTAGCCGTTAATCTAGAAAAGGAAAATGACATAAGCAAATGACAAAAGTAAATTACAAAAATAGGGAAAATAAATTCAAACTCTTGGGTTATCTCTCATGCAACGCTTGTTTTAGGTCATTAGCTCGACCCATATGTATTACTTCATAGGGAATCCTTCACCACCGTGGATGGAGGTGTAGACAAGGTGTGCATCGGGGGAGCGCGGGAAGTGGGCATAGATGAGTAAGAGTATCTTGTAACGTCAAGGGAGGGTGTGTTGTTTAGCATTGGATGTTTATATCATGGAAGTTTTTATATGTTAGGTTAAGTACAAGGAGAAATGAATTATAAAGGACCCGATCATGCCTAATTGTACTTAAAATTGTGTGAACGTTTGGCTACTTTTTGCATCATATAGAAACACAATACAAGTTATATGCAAGCATCATATAAAACCGAAAAATAGCATGATTAAGTTGTGAAAACTCAGGATTCTTGACTATAGGTTTTATGATTGATTAGTTAGCATATATTCATGCTTGTTGATTTCTATGCTCTTTATTTTCTTACTTATCCAAAATGCCTTGTCATGACAATGAATAAACTGAAAAGAAATCCAACAAGCATGCTCCAAACAAATTTTCTTTTCTTTCTTTTCACTTTGTGTTTAGATGTTTACTTAGGGACAAGTAAAGGTCTAAGTATGGGGTATTTTACAAGCATGTTTTTATGCTATCTTTTGTATAGTTGTTTTCTTGTGTGTTTTAGGTAGAATTGCATGGATTTAGGCATTTACCTCTTTGCTAGAGCTTATTTGCATAAAAGAATGTCTACTCCCATTTGTCTCTTGTGCTTAAGTAATTTTAGGTCAAAAAGAGCATCAATGAACACAAAAGGACTCAAGAAAGCAACCCTCGTCTCATCATCAATGGAAGAAAAGAAAGAAGAAGCAAAGAGAAGCTTCGGCGCATTAAAGGAGAAGAAGGAATAGCTAAAAGATCATCCGGAGATGCAAGTCTCAGAGGTCGAGTCACCTGTGCAACCCTACTCAAGGTTCCCCTCCACTCGCACAAAGAAGGAGGAAGCTAGCGACTTGGACTCAAAGACCTAGGCTTTCCCAGGATGACGACATCGAGCCAAGGCGGAAGACATGTCAAGCGTCGCTCAAGTGGTGGCCGAATCAGGCGACCCACTCGGCTCAAGAAGACAATAGTGTCACCAACCTATTTTTAACTTGGATTGAGTCATTTCTGTGCCGAATCGATGCATGTGTTATGCGGTTATAACAAACTCGCCACGTGACGCTGGTTACAAGGGAATCTTGATGCTTATGTTGGCAATCCTTGCCAAGCTTGGGGTCGATCCATGCCAATTTCTATAATTGCTTGGGTTTTATTATTCCTTTTTCCTTGAAACAGTGCACAATATAGCATATTTTAATCATTTTTTTGTTGTAATCCCTCCCTCTATCCCCATTTACAATAATACGTGTAGTCACTAAGTAGACTTTTTTTTTTGTTTTTGGTTAATATAGTAATCCACAACAGATACATATTATCAGTATAAATACAACAACAACAATGCAACTCTTCACAATTTCAAGCCATAAACATCGCTCTTGAAAAAACACAACATTTCTTCCTCGTCATATGCCCATTTACAATTTCTTCTCTTTCTTCCCAAAAACCAAAAAAAAAAACCGTGTTGCACAATCATGTGCGGCTAGAAGACCGAAACATGTGTACAATAGTTTATGCAGAAGTCACAAAATATGTTCAAACAAAAGCCACAAAATTTCATTACATTGAAAATTTTGTGGTCGCGACAATCATCCTATTCGCCATTCTTTTCTTGTTGAGCGATATAAAAAAGCGATTTGTGAGTATATGGATTAAGTTTCTTTCATCTGGATGTTACATGGTGATCCCTATTCTTGTGTCTTACACTTTGGGTCTCATGGGTAAACCTATCAAAGCTTCCAACAACGCGACAATGATGAAACAATGCACATAAGCAAATTATTGTCTTTCACTTTATGTTTCTAACAACTGTGTTACAAGTTATTTATATGTGTAGGATGAACTGATCTATCCTAATCTTAAGGAGTGAATTTAGATTCAGTTAACATAGAATACAAAACTAACTTGTTCTATTCTTCAGCTTGAGTTGTTAGTGGAGTTAATATCCCCCGGCAAGACCAAGTGCAGGTTGGACTTGGAGCTTGAGACGAAGACTAGCGATGCGATCTTTTTCCAATGGTTTTGTGAAGATATCAACGAGCTGATCGACAGACGAGACATGTTAAATTCTAAGACTGCCATCTTCTCATTGCTCACGAACAAAATGGAAGTCCAATCAAATGTGTTTAGATCGAGTATTGATCACAAGATTTTTGCACAGGAATGTAGCTCCAACATTGTCGCACAGTAAAGTGGGAGGATGATGCAATGGAAGTTTGAGGTCACTGCACAATTGTTTGAGCCAAAGGAGTTCCGCCGCATGTAAGCAAGTACTCGATATTCAGCTTCTGTACTCGAACGAGCTACTACCCGTTGCTTCTTGGACGTCCAACTGATAAGGTTTTTGCCATGAAATATGGCGAAGCCATATTGAGAGCGAGAATCATCTGTATCCGAGACCCATCCAGCATCCGAATAAGCCAAGAGAAATGGTGCAGATGTAGGTTGGAAGTAGAGACAGTGGGAGATAGTGGCATTCAGGTATCTGAGTATGCGTTTAACTACCTGCCAATGAACTGTGGTCGGAGCATGCATATACTGACAGACTCTGTTTACAACAAACGTAATATCGGGACGAGTGATTGTTGCGTACTGTAAAGCACCCACTGTTTGTCCATATAAGGTAGGATCAGAGAATGGTTATCATGTGCTGCACAATCTAATTGTTGGATCTGCGGGAGTGGTGATGGGCTTGGATTCTAGCATTTTACTCCGGGTGAGAATAGATTTGACATAATTCTGTTGGGAGAGAGTGAGACCAGCAGAAGTATGTGTAGTTTGTAGTCCAAGGAAGTAATATAGATTACCAAGATCTTTAAGAGCAAATGACATGTTAAGAGTGGAGATGAAAGATTGAATAAAAGTAGGATTATCAACCGTGACAATCAAATCGTCCACATATACCAATGGATAGGCATTGGATGTCGATGAATGATGGACAAAGAGAGACGTATCAGATTGGCAAGCACGGAAGTTGTGAGCAACTAAATGAGCCTTAAGCTTGGTAAACCATGCCCTCGGTGCATGTTTAAGACCATATATTGTTTTGTGTAGACGACAAACATGATAAGCATGCTCATATGTTGTTATGATATATATATATGTGTGTGTGTATGATACATGTGTTAGCTATGATGTGTGGTAATGTGTGAAAAGGTTATATTAATTCAAGTGAATTAATAATGTGTGACATATAGCTAACGGACAAAGATGTGTGAACATAAGTGCACCGGCTACCTATGGACTTGGGTAAGAATGCCGTATTAGCCTGGACTAGCGTTAGCCTGGATTGACGATAAGACTCTTTGAGTCGCGGCCGGGATTCCCTCTTTTTTTTTTGGTAAATGGTAAATTCATAAATTAGTGGAAAAATAAAGTTTAACCAAGACCAAAATAGTCCTGATCAAACCTACACAACAACAGAGTACATCATTATAAAGCATAAGAGCTAAAACAATGCCCTAGTACTCCTGGTAGACATGCAAGCCCCCTGAACGTACCATCTACCATCAACTGACTATAAATATAAATAACACAGACCTCATGGCACTGTCTATAAGGCCCTTCCACCTTCGGCAATGCCATCAGCAGAAAGGGACACTCACAGACCAACAAAGTGCCTAGCCATCGGATCAAGATATCATTCACCTTCGGCAAAGCCATCATCAAATGAGTCTCCAGTTCGGGACAAGTGAACATAGCAAACTTGTGCAAGCCAAGAGCAGAATACAACTCTGGCATAGAAACATAAAAAGCACTATATCTCAAACCTCTCTCCAACCCTAGATGGAAAGGCCTCATGGGGTAGTCTGTATACATGCCCTCTGATCATCCGGACCAGGATATCAATGGGGATCCTGTTCCGGTCAAACATCAGGGCATTCCTGGAATGCCATAGGTAGTAGATCGTCGCTGAGAAGGCGTAAATGCGTGCCCTCAATACTAGGAGTGGAGGGTGCGACCATTGCGAATAGGATATGCCTGCTATCATGGGGTACATACATAGGGGCTTGCTCCATGGGGCGATCAGAGTGCAAATAAATTAATAAGATGGTATCACCGACCTATAATAAACATGTAAATGAATGTTCCGGCCATAGGTGCATGTGCATATAGTTTGGCTAGGTTGATGTGTTGCATATATTGTATATGTGTTTAGTAGAATCTCTCGTGGACAGAATTATGATTTTTGAACTAAAGGTTTATACCGACATCTTTTTAGGTATTCCTGCTCATAGGGACGCTGCAGGGATGTCAACTGCTGGAAGTGGTCCGTCGGGGCAGTGATCTCACAGGGGTTGGTTTGTTTTATTTTGAGTTTCCCGCTTGTTGGCGGAGGTCTACACTTGTCGGTGTACAGCGTTGTCAAATGTTGTTTTTGCAGGAACGGCGGTTGTGTTTTTATAGTTATAAAGTTTATTTTTGTCGTTTTGGGTGCATGCATGTGCATGGTTTTGTTATGTAAACTTTTATACAACAGGTTGAATGTTTTCATTATTTGTCTGTGCTTCTTGTTACAAGGTCCTATAAGTGATGTTGTTGTCAGGCTAATTAACGGGACCCACTGTGTGGTCCCTAGCCAAGTGACAATTTGGGTTATTAAAAACCCGGGTCGTTACATTATCCTGAGTCCATGTGTATAAATAATGATCTTGAATCCTTGAAATCCATTTTCTTGCCTTTAATTTGATTATCTTTTATTTCCCTTTGTTTTATAAAATCATTCTTGATTGAAGGTGACATTCAATTGAGAACAATCCAGAACCTCCAAAATCTTTGACTTCTTTCCCTTATCTTTGTCAACCTCCTTTCTTATTCTAGATCTATACTATCCTTAATCATTGTTGCAAATTAATCCTCTCAGTCCTTGTTTTCGACCCTGAAATACTTGTCCTACTTCGTACGATCCATACATTGTGGGTTCGTTGCTATTTAGGGAAATTATTTCAGGTTATAAATTTAAAACTATCCCTTCCTTCTTTTACTACCCTGTGAGTTTCTATCATTATTGATAGGGATTTATAAGGGGGTAAAATCAGCGAACAGTACTCAAATGAATAATTGGACGACCGTTAATGCGAAATTTGAGGTTAGAAACCCTAATTCTATTGCATTGAATCTACGCCGGTAACTGTTTCAAATCTTTCCAACCGCCTAACCAGACTACCACAACCTAGGTGAACCTCTTTCTCTTGGCATCCCCTCCCCATGGGCCTTGGGTAAGGAAGCTATTCACATATGATGAATGAAAACACCGTCTATTTGTTCCAGAAAACTTAGGATATGTTTGTAGAAGCTTTTCGTGTAGATTATATAGTAACTTTGTGTTTTTCTAAAACTTGTTAGTGTTTGACGAACTAGTTTTTTTTTGTGGATATTAGAAAATTTTCGAGTAGATTTTTGGAGAGTTTTGAGAAGGTAGTGTTGATAATTTTGTTGAGATTATTGTGTACATTCACTTATTTATTCCAAATTTACCTCTTGTGTCATATCTCTTATGTTTTAAAACTATTTTTTAATATATTTTCTTTTTGAAAAATCATCCTATACATCTACCAAATAATCTCCAACTCAAACGACTACTCAAAAATGTTAACCTAACAAAAAAGTAAGCCGTGCTAAACAAACCTTTAGTTATGCCAATAAAGTAATGATTTCTTTCCTAAAGGGGAACTATGCAACTCCTTTTGTTATTGTGGCAAAAGAAGTCATGCAATGAAGAAACTCCTTTAGTCCAAGACCGGGCTAACACACTTACGATTGTCTGCCCGTACACCTTTCCGAGATTAACACACTTACGATTGTCAGCGAACCATCTAGAAGGCGAGTGTCACGCCCGGAAATTTTAGAAAATGAATTTATCGAGTTATTCTTATTTCCGTAAATTATTCTACGGGAATATCCGACTTTTATTCCAAAACGTAAACCGTAAATTATTTTACGGGAATGTCGGGAATTTTTCCGACCCGTGACACCCGTTACGGAACTAGTTTAACGAGTCGTTTTTCACCCGGGTTCTTTTCCTCCCTTCCTCTTGGAAATCCCGGCCGAGACCGAGGCCCAGTTGGAGCGTGCCGCCCAGCCTAGCATGCCACCCAACCTAGCATGCCGCCCAACCTACCTCCTACCTAGGCCTGGCCTGCTGTCCCCCCGACCTCTCAGTCCGCCCCGCGCCTAGGCCGACCCCTCGGTCCAGGCTGCTTCCTCTTTCACTCCAGCCGGCCTCACACTCCTCCCTCTTCTCTCCCTTGTCTCCCTCACACAATCTCTCTCTCTCACACCGCCGTGCCTAGCCGCCCGTCCGCCACCGTCGGCACTTCTTCCTCCCCACGTCCCGAGCCCTTGGAGCACCGCGGAGAGCCACCAACCGGCGCCTCTCACCTCCCTTTCCTTGGCCGGGATACCCCCTGCGTTCAACCTGCTCGAGCTCCGGAGAACGCCACGCCGCCGCCAGCGACACTGCCGAGGAAGAGCCTCCCCGCTGCCTTAGGAGCCGCCGTCCAGTCTCGCCGCTGCCTTCAGCCTCGGGTGAGCAGCAGCTCGCGGCTCTTCTCCCCTTGCATGCTTCGACCTCGCCGGAGAACGGCCGCCACCGGGAGCCAGACCACTGTTGGCCACCTGCAGCACCACCGGGTGTCACGGGCCGGAGAAGTAGTGACGCCGCCGGAGAGACACGGCAGGATCTCGGCCGAGATTACCCAGAAATCTCGGACGGGCCTCCCCCTCTTTTGGTATAATTGCGATTTTGACCCTCACATTCGGTATGATTACAGTTTATACCCAACAGTTTGATAAATTACAGTTTATGCCCATATGTGTTAGGATTTGCATAAGTGCCCGGAAATTATGTTAGCGAGTTTTAACCTTGGGATTTAGACGAGTTTATCTTAGGTTCCGTTATGCTATAAGTTTACGATCTTTTAATGTATGGGCGAAATGGATAGTATCATGATAGGTTGGAATTAGCATAACATAGTGGAAATGCCAAGTAGCGGCTTTTTGAGACCTTAGGAGAATGTGAGGAGCGGGATTAGACCTAGTTGGCTATTACGTCGTGATTGACGGTAATTATGTTGGACTCTAGGACTCGGTCCTAGAATGGGAGTCAAATGATCCTGCGTAGGTCATTTGTGTAGAAGTCCTAGACTTCTCGAGTTGAGCGGGTTTTTATGATACCTTGTTGTGAACAGGTTGAGCACTTCTTCCCAAGGGAAGCGTGAGTGTTTTGTGAGATAGCGTTTGAGACGAGGTAAGTCTCCGGACTTAATTAGCTCGTATTTTCCGTATTAGCATTGATGTGTGTTTGGTGGTGCGTGTTTATGTTTTGCTATAGCTATCAAACCGGTAAATAGGACCACCGACTTATATGTATAATTTTGGCCCAAGTGTATGATAACGGGCGGTGACAATACTGCCTAGCCTTGCGGGGTCAAGGGGATTCTCGGCGACTTGCCCGGCGGCTTAGATGGACGGAGGCATCCGTGCCATTCCTTGCCGGAGGGGGAACCGAGGCGGGACCATTGGGGTCTCGTGTCACAACCAAAGCTGAATTAGAACGGGATATGACTTGATGATATAAAGATAAAGAAACGGACTAGTGTGATTTATATTATATGCTATGAGTGTGTTTGTGCCTTCATTGCTTTTCTAATGCGTGGAATGTTAGCTAACGGTTTTAAACCGATTGTGTAGATGACTTGCAGGTTAAGAATGCCGCCGAGTAAGGCGGAGGAGTGGACAGCCGGGGTCTCCGTACATTATAGGACGGGGATGTTTTGAGTCTTTTCATGTCGTCTTTTATGGATATTATCGTTTGTTAGAATTCAGATTTATTTATGTTGTTTTGAGGACTCGGCTGAGTTTCCAAGTTGTAGTTTCGTACTTTTCGTTTCCGCATACATTAAAACGTATTTGAGTTTTCGACCTTTATTTGTGCCATGTTGGAAGGTCCGGTGAAATTTTTGTCAAGCTAAGGGTCGGGACCCATTCTGAGGTCTCGCCCGTAGAGCCCCGAGTCCCGCGGATTTGGGGTGTTACAGCGAGTTACCCGCGAGCTTTTCTGGGCTAACTCTCTAGAGTCTATGGTTAAGTGGGTAGAACTCTACCATCAATGGTAGTCTCTCTCTTGGTGGCTCCATTTATGTGTTACAAAATATGACTGAGATTGTTCAGGTCTGGTTGAATTTGAATTCGTTTACTGGTCCGATTCCGGACCTAACCGAGCATGACAATCTTGTTGAACTGAATTTGAGGCATAATAACCTCACTGGTCATGTGCCTGCATCCTTGACTGCTTTGAAAAGTCTTGAAATTGTTAATTTTGAAAGAATTGTGTCATTTACCCAAATGTGCAATTACTGATTATGTTATAGGACGATACATAGAGATACATAATCTGATGATTGTAACACCCCGAATCCGTGGGACTCGAGGTGCTACCGGGCTAGGATCTCACAATGGATCCTGACCCTAGCCTAACAACAATTTCACCGATCTTAAACAAGGCACAACAAATTAAAACCAAAACATAAAACTGATATATAAACATGTCAAAAGGTTTATACAACTGCTGAGTACAACAAAACATATCATATATATATATACATATCCAAAATACCCATCCACGAGTATAACCCCAGTGTACGGAGCCCTCAGCAGATCGCCCCGTCTGGATCACTCTGCAGTGTCCTAACCTGCAAAGTCTAGAACACGGCATTACACCGTTAGCTAACCAAACACATACAAAGGAAGATGCTAGAGCACATGCACACGTCAGAACTTAAACATATAAACATGCTGTCACACATTTACCCATTTTATTATCTTATAAAAATAGTCCGGCGCATACATCGTATAAATAATAACTCAATATGAACGTATGTGACACGAGGAATATAACCCTCGCCTCTCGGGAATAGTGCCAGCTGGAGTGGGGATCCGGTACCACCTCCCGTGTACCCTATGGGAGTGGACAGGTGTCCGGCCCACTGAGCCATACTGGCCTGCCCGTAGAGAACCTCCAGACTCCCAGCGGGATGAATGGACAAGTTGTCACGGCCCTACAATGGGCAGTCAATAGACCATAGGTCGGTAATACAATATATCATACGGGCTATAAAGCATAACATCCACCACTCAGGCACACATCCAATATATGGAGAGCAGCTAAGTAAGTCCTATGGACTTACCTCAACCTCGGGAGTCACAAACTCAGAATACTCGGCTCCGCTCTGGAGATCAACTCAACCTAACCAAGGTATAACGCATACATCAAATACATATCCATACAAGGGGTCACACCTAGACCCAAGGGATCCATACGGATCATATTCCAACTCGTAATCCTCAAGGCCGTAACCGGCATAACAGTTCCGTACTCAACTCATTCTAACCTCAACTCGCACCTAGCAGGCTACTAACACTCATACTAGGAAGGAAAAGGATCTACCTAGCCTTAGGTAGATCCGGGACAAAACGCACCTGCGGGTCACAAGGGACGCAGGGACGAAAGCAGGTGGCCGTGGGCGCGGCAGAATGTGGCCGCGGGGGCGGCGACACGGAACGTGGACGGCCGCTGGCACGCCGCTGGCGCAACGCAGGCGCTGTGGCACGGTAGCCGCGGGGGCGGCGACAGTGCAGAAGGCAACTTCGCGGCTTCTCTTCGGTTCTACACGTGATCAAATCACGTCTATGCTCTCATCCAAAGCCAAGACCATACACATGTATACACATACAACATCAGAACATGCCTAGGCAATCATCTAATCCTAAGCTATGAAGGAAAGCAAGAAAGAAAGAAGAGAGGAGAAGAACCCTTACCACACTTGTGGTCTAAGGCTGCAAGAGAGCTCAACATACACCAAGGCTGGCTTTCAAGCCCAGCATAACCTCAGTCAACACTCAGACAAGGTAACACACACACAACACTCTCACAAAACTCTTCCACAACTCAAGAACAAGATCCAAGGAAGCAAGGAACGTGGAGAGAAGCTGGAGAAGAAGATGAAGAACCCTTGATCAGCCAAAGGTAAGAAGGAGCAAAGTAAAGAGTAAAGCACGGGTCAACAAGGCCAAAGAAGACGGCTGCAGCCGCCGGAACCCGTAGGGGCGGTCCAAGCAGCCGCAGGGGTGACGCCACCCACCGCGGGGGCGGCAAGACCAACCTCGGCCAAAGCTAATCTCGGCCAAGGTCCGGTCTCGGCCCAAAAGACTACGGCTCTTACAATGATATTAGGTAGTCATAGCGTTTTGCTAGAAACCAACTATGACTTACGTATTTTATGTGATAAAATATGTTGCTAGTATTATCGGATCCTACGAGGTCACACCCATTGGGCTGATGGACTAGATCAATTTATAAGGAGATATAATATATGAGAGTATATATTATAATATTATATTTGAAATAATATGGGAGTGTGTATTTATTAGATAATAAGGTGTTATTTTCTAATAAAGATTAATGCTAAAAGATAATATTTCTGTGAGATATCTTATCCAAAAAGCATTATAAATAGACAGACTTTCTTTGAAAAAACCCTAGAATTCATTCGAACCCTTCATTCACACACAACTCTGGCCGCAGTATCATATTCTGCCTTCTCCCATTCGATCTCTTGAATTTTGCCTTGGAATCTTGCACTAGCATCCAAGATTAAGGCGATCTAGATCTATACCCGGGTGGACCAACTAGAGGAGTCACGTATGAGGCTCTCAAATCTCTCCTTGAAGGTTGCGGTTCACGCATCAAAAGGTATTCATTTTCCCTATACTCGTTTAGATGTTTAGGAAAGCTTGTTTTATGCAATTCCGCTTTTACACATCTAAAATCCCAACAAATTTGAGGCACAATTTCCTTCAAGGACCAACCCCTTTGTTTCGTGGTTCGGTAGCAGTCGATATGGGGCTTGGAAATAACCAAAATGATTTTGTTTGTAAGTGGATGCAATTGAACTTGCTATAAGATACAAACATAGAATTAGACACTTGAGATTATGTCATGAGAATTTGAATGATAAAGCTAAGAATTCAATCAAACAAACCCTGAAATATAGAACCAAAAAAATAACAAGTGATTGATGTTTTAGAAAAGGTAGGAGATTTTTTTTTGAGCACAAGGTAAGTGGCTCGATCACCGTTAAAAAACGGTGAAATGAGAGACCACGAAAAGACGGCAGACGGAAACAACCGTCCCGAGGACAAAGCAAACAACAACAAAAATAGCAAGAAACAAAAATAAGAGAAGGAAAAGAGCCGAAGGAGAACAACAAAGGTAGGAGATATTCATTGTAAACACGTAACATGTTTTTTCTTTTTATTTCTCTTTCTTTTCTTTTTTTTTTTACACTTGAAAAAACAGAAATTTAAAGAAACTAATTGTGGGCACTTAGTGGAACAATTTTTAAACCTGAAGAGCACTAACTAACCGGAAAAGTCAAAGTCTATGGTCACCACCATAAATTGACACAACCTTAAACTTCTCTAAAATTTAAAACGCGTGTCGATTTTAATTTGAGTGTTTTTTTTGATAAAGGAAAGTGATCCTATGCAATAGACGACACACCGTCTATGGGACCGAAAGTCTGAAAAAATTTCACAAACGGACAAACCGTTATGAAGAGAGAATAAAAGAAACATCAATCCGTAAACAGAGAAATCTTCAAGGAAAAGGAGAGTGAGTCACTCTCTAGAGAATGAAGAGTGTAGTGTTTGTCGTCGAAGGAAGTGCACGAGACGGAAGCTTGAGGAACAACTCAGATATTATTAATAAGTTCACCATTTATTAGAAAAGATCATTTAGTCTCTCGCACAATAAGTGCGAGAGAGTATGTTTTATAAAAAAAAAATTGGTCTCTCGCACATAGGGTGTGAGAGACCAAAATGTGAGTTTTTTTACCGTTGACATTTAATCCGGGGTTAGGAGTTAAATTTAATTTACGGTTGGTAGTTAAAATTTAATGTCCGGATTGTAGTTTTAGTATAAATATGAGGGAGATGGTAAGAGTTGAAATTAGAGTGTTTAAAGAGAGATTTGAGAGAATTTGTTCATACGAAAACACAATGTCTTCAAATTCATCGGATGAAGGAGGAGATCAAGCCGATCAAAATGAGGTATGATAGATCCGGATTATTCAAAATCTATAATTTTTATTATGTTGTATTTTTAACTTTTTTTTGTTTATGTAGAACCTAATCTTGTTTTTAAATTAATTTAGGTTTACGATGGTCCATCATTTGACCAATATGAAGGACCCGACTATTCGGGGATATTCGCAACGGACGGATGGTGGAATGATAGAGAATCCATGATTGTTTGCTCTCGGGCCGAGGCAATGAAATATTTTATTTTTCTTATCATAAAACGGTCATGGAATGCGTCGGAATCACGGAGTTTCGGTATGGTGCACTTAGCGTGTGAACAATCCGGGACCAAGAAGGTTGGAAAGAGAAGAGTTGTTGATTTAAATGATGTCGCGATGAAGACTTGGCGCACCCATTGGAAGAAATGAAACTGTCCAGTTTTGTTAAATGGATATGAACAAGAGAAGGATGTGTGGCGGTTGGCGGTTGGTGGTTGTTCATGAGATGTTGCGACAAAAGTATAAAGGAAGTTGGACGGGGAGGCAACATGTATACAATGCACGGGCGAAGATTCAAAGGCTAAAACAAGGAGTGATGAGCCCAACGCAATACCTATTCGACCTGTTGGTGAAAGAAAAATTCATTTTCGGTTTCAAGGAGTCCGGCGATGGAAGCTTGCAAGTGCATTTGCCCATGAGAAATCGACCAAAATATGGGGAAAATATCATTATGTCATGATCATGGACACAACATACAATACCAACATGTAAGCTTTAAATACATTAATTTTTACCATTTTATACTTTTACTTATTCATGTAATTAATTTATTTTTGTCTTATAGGTTCAAAATGTCATTTTTGGAGATTGTCGGTCAAACATGCACCGACTTGACATTTCACTTGGGCTTTGCGTTTATGACAAGGAAAGACGCGGATACATACAACTGGGTTCTGCGCCAGGTCGAAGGGTGGTGTCAAGCGTCTAAATACCGACCGGAGGTGATAGTGACCGATCGGGAACTTGGCCTTTTGAGGGCGATCCCTTGGGTTTTTCCGGATCCAACACATTTATTGTGTTCATGGCACGTCGACTGCGGGATAGAGAGACAAGCCTTTAAGAAGACACGGTCGATAACAATGCAACAAAAATTTCAAAGTGATTGTACGGCGTTATTCAAGTCAAAGTGATTGTACAGTTGGTAACAATGAACTTGTCCATAAAAAGGGTGTATCCAAAAAACAACAATAACCAGGCAGACGCAGTAGCATGTGAATTACCGCCTCCCTCTATCAAGGCCTCCATCTTGGACTATATATCTGTTGTACGAAATCCGTTATTCGTATGGATAAGATGTCACTCGTCTTCTTCCCAGTCGCCAAAAAGGTGATATGTTGCATCCCGTATCTTTGGCCAAGAATGAAAAACCCCCAAGTCACGACCATCTATAGGAAGTCCGGTAATGTGAAAAACATCATGCAAAGTGATGTTCATCTCCCCAAACGACATGTGAAATGTGTTCGTCTCAGGATGCCATCGCTCTACAAATGCATGGATAAGAGCATGATCGACATTACTCATCTAGACTGTAAAAAGCGAACGCAACCCCGAATTATCCACCAAAGATCGCCACTCTGCATCCAAGGGGGCGTTCATATAAACACGTAGAAAGACATTTAGGAACGATGTGGTTCTCCGAACTCAACGTACATCGGTCTATTCAATAAAATAAATTTATTTATCAACTTATGAAGTTAGGGATGTCATTTGTTAATAATAATAACAAATAGGAACTTACATTAGCCTCCGGATCCATCCAAATATCTTTCGCTTTATGCGTTCCGTAGTCGACCAATATATCGGTGGCTAGTGGCTGCCCGGTATGAGTATCAAGAATATCATGTGGCCACATATCTGTTGGATTCACATCGGGGTGTGAAGCAGAACCCGATGGACTAACATGTGATGGACACGCATCTGCTGAAGGATGGTGAGAGGATGGATGACCGAGGGACGGTTGTAGTAACGATTGTTGAAATTTAGATGGTTCAAACTCTTGGTTCGCTTGAAAAGACCACATCTCATCCTCTCCCACACACTCTCGTTCAAATCGAGCCCGCCTCTCGGCCATTGAGGAGCCACAAGGTATGGGATTTGGGATGTACTAAGATCCCCGGGTATAACCGACAGACAATGAGATGGCATTTGGGATGTAGGGTCATCTAAACTGTCAAACATAAACGGAGGAGACACGTCGAAATGAAGTTGTGACAAATCGCCAATGTTTTTGTGTCGTCGACGATTCTCCTAAACCTAGTATCGGGTTGCGACCCGACATATGAATAGTAGGTCTATTTTGGAAGTTTCTACTAAAATGTATATTTAAAATTTATAACTTAGGACAAGAATAAATAAATAGTTTTTAAAAGTATATATAAGTTGCATGTACAAATATAAATATACTACCTTAAATTTCATCTAAATATTCTAATATAAAATAAACTAATATAAATTTCATCTAATATACAATATTTCAACTTATATTTCTTCTAAAGTATTTGAACTTACTAGCTAATTCCAAATAACTTAAATTTCTTATAAAATATATCTACTTATAAGTTGCATGTAAATTTCTAACATGTACAAAATACATGACTCAAGACAAGAATAAAATATACTAACTTACTAACTTAAATTTCATTTAGTAAAAAATATTATACGAACTTAAAACTTCATCTAAATTATACTAACCTAAAATTCATCTAAAATATACTAACTTAAATTTTATTTAAATTCCATCTAAATTATACTAACTTAAAATTCATCTAAAATATACTAACTTAATTTTTTTTAAATTCCATCGAAAATATACTAACTTTAAAAAATTATCTTTAATATACTAAAATTTTATCTAATATAAATTATTCTAGCTTTAAATTCATCTAAAGTATACTAACTTAAACTTCATTTAAAATCCATCGAAAATATACTAACTTAAAATTCATCTAAAATATACTTACTTAAATTTCATCTAAAATATTAACTTAAAACTTCACTTAAAATATACTAATATAAATTTAATCTAAAGCAATATATTACAAAAGTGATTGAAATTTACCGGATTTTGCGCAACTTTGTGTATAGCAGCATTTTCCCGCGCAATCCTTTCCGCACGCCTCTTCCTTGCAACCTTCCTCTCAGCCTCGGTTAGTACCATTATCGCGTACAACTTTTTTTTTTAAAAAAATCGTATATTCCTTCTTCCTCTCTCTCTCAACAACTTCAATTTCTTATTTTTTGGTCTCGGTGTAACACCCCAAATACTGGGAATCCGAAGCGTTACTGGCTAGGACCTCACAATGGGTCCCGGCCTTAGTTTGACAACAATCACAATGGACCTTGCAACAAGGCACAAATTTTAAAACAGTAAATCTTTAAATAAAAGTACTCCAAGAAGAAAAGACATGACTAAACAACAACCGATCTATAGGACGAGTAAGTCTAACAATATAAAAGTAAACTGCAGAATTAAATAACCGAAATAAATAACCACAACACCCGATCCTAGTACGGAAACCCCAGCTGACCACTTTACTCTCGATCTCTCGGTAGAGATCTAACCTGCATCATCTAACAACACGGTATAAACCGTTAGCTACAATTCTAATACTAAAGTGTCACTAGAGCACAAACACACACAAGGGCATATATACAATAAATCACTCAGCATGCACACATATCCCGGTTTATTATCTTTTCATTACATGACTTTATCCATTCTATTTTCTATCTTATCTTGTAACACAAGAGTCTCCCGACTCCTGCCCCCGTCCCCGTAAACCAGTAGAGTTGGTGTATGTACCTCTTCCCGTATACATACTGGACTGGTCGCGGGGCAATCCTCCGGCACCATCGGCCCGAACCGACGGTTACGGCACGTTATCATACACTTGTGCCTTACTTAACAAAATACAGTGCAATTATCTAATCCGTTCGTTTTATTTCACAAGAATATAACACACACCACTCTAAAGCACACTCAGTATAAAACGGTAGCTAAGTGAGTCCTATGAACTCACATTATCGGTATTGGTCTCCAAAGTCTCGCGATCTTGCCAACTAAAGATCCGATTATCCTGGTCATTATATTATTCACTCTTAGAATCATTCTAAACTTAATTTCGTAAACTTATCATTCTCAAAATCAAGGTACGACGTTTAGCCTCGATACCCTGATATCTTTCCTTTCGGTTGAGACTTACACGTCTATTTGCGTTCTCTTAACAATAGTCTCATTATGTTATTAAATTGTACTTAACTCGGAAAGCGTTACCAGTCTCATATCATTAATACTTCGTCTTTTCTCTATTATTTGTCCGGCCACAAAAGTATCTTTCCTCGAATCTACAACTTAAGATTCCTGATTCTCCGTAGATACGTACCTCTCATTATTCCAAATTTCTTATCCCTTTTAAACCCTCAAGTCGGGTTCACCACATTAGCCTTTTCTCTACTTGTTACAATTTTAACTGTTCGGTCATTCCGCACTAGTACTTCACCCTAGTTTATTTCTACTCTTCTCTATCCCGGACCCGCAATCAAATTCATACATCATTACTCCAATTGTCTGTTCCACACTTTCATTCCGGTTTTAATATTTAATTTCATATCTCTAAACATTCTAATATTTCCGCTAATTGATTAAACTATCTTATCATGCATTATCAATTGATTATAAAAATAATTTATAACTAATTCTCACTAAATTAAATTAATCACAAAGGTCGGATGCGGGTCTAACCGGAAATGGGTCGGGTGTATGTTAACTGGTTTGGTTAAAGTCGGATGGCACCAAGACAAGCACTAGCTCACGGTTTTGAGTCTTCTTGACAACCGTGTAACGTTTTCCTGGAATCAAGGTCAACAATTCGAGTATCAATCGCAACCATTTTCCTTAACTGGATTAAGCGGGATAGGAATTCGATACCTCTCCACTACCACAAGTTAAGAAATCTGCTACAATCTTCCTCTGCAATACGGTTTCATTGTTTGATTGTTCTTCCTGCACATTCCCTTATTCATTAATTCTTTCAATCCAACACATTAACCATCGACAACCGATTCATCACTAGCATAGCTTACCAGTCCGTCCCGGTTCGATCTCTACCCACTGGCTTGAAACAGCAACAGACCGATGCAGAGAGGGGGAGTTGTGAATTGACTAGGGTCCGGCGTTCTTCGTGGTCCGAGGACACGGGAGGGAGTGCAGATGAAGCTTACCCCGGTGACTTGCTAGCCGACTCCGTTC
>CM008282.1:47424332-47436831 GCA_002319775.1 Fagopyrum tataricum
TCCATCACAATAGATGCATGCCAGCTGTTGTTGTAGGAGAACTCAACAAGTGGGAGATGATCCGTCCACACCTGTCCCCAATCCAACACACAAGCTCGCAGCATATCCTCCAGGGTCTGAATAGTTCTCTCTAACTGACCATCTGATTGAGGATGAAACGCGGTCGTGAAATACAAACTCGGTACACCATGGAGTCTCACTATCTGCCTGGTGTACTCCTTTATTAATCTGCTAACCGGCCACGTCTCTTGAATAGGAATGAAACGTGCCGTCTTCGTCAGTCTGTCAACTATAACCCAGATGGCATCAAAACTCCGGCTCAGCCTCAGTCCGGTCACAAAATCCATGGTGACGTCCTCCCACTTCCTTTGTGGAACAGGAAGTGGATGGAGCTCACCTCCAGGTCTGAAATGCTCGATCTTGACCTGCTGGCAGGTCGCACACTGTGCCACAAATCTGGCCATATCGGGCTTTAGCCCTCCCCACCAATAAAGACGTCTCAAATCCTGATACATCTTACTCGTACCTGGATGTACCGAGTAAGGTGTACAGTGAGCCTCCTGTAATATCCTCTATCTCAGCTCTATATCAGCAGGTACACAGACGCGACCCTGGCGTCTCAAAACTCTATCTTCTCCCAGCAGGAACTGTGGTGCCTCATCCCGAGACATCCTATCTTTGATCCTCTGTAAGGTCGGGCAGGTCTCCTGTTTCTGTAGGATCTCATCAAACAGATCAGGAAGGACCTCTAATGTACACAGCCGGGCATCCTCATCAGGAAACTGGATGTCCAACTCTAGCCAGATCAAATCTCTCTGTAACTGCTGCTGAACTGTCAGCCTCGCAATCGCCTGCTCTCGAGGCGTCTTCCTGGTCAGGGCGTCAGCGACTACGTTCGCCTTCCCCGGATGATACAGAATCTCCAGATCAAAATCCTTGATCAGCTCGAGCCACCTACGCTGGCGGTTATTCAATTCCCGCTGCGTGAAAATGTACTTCAGACTCTGATGGTCTGTGAAGATCTGACATGTAACACCATATAGGTAATGTCTCCAGATCTTCAGTGCATGAACTACCGCTGCCAACTCCAGATCATGAATCGGGTAGTTCTTCTCATACGTATTCATCTGTCGAGACACATATGCAATCACCCTGCCTCTCTGCATCAACACACATCCCAAGCCTAGCTTGGATGCATCACTGTATACTACAAAATCCTCTGTACCCTCTGGCTGTGCAAAAACAGGAGCAGAAGTCAGACGTCTCTTCAGCTCCTCAAAACTCTACATACACTAATCAGACCACGCAAATCTGGTAGTCTTCCTCAGCAAACTCGTCAGTGGACGGGCAATCCCGGAAAATCCCTCCACAAAGCGTCTGTAGTAACCGGCTAGGCCAAGGAAGCTACGTACTTCCTTGACGTTCGTCGGTGTCGACCATGCAGCTACTGCCTCTATCTTCGTTGGATCCACCTTGATCCCCTCAGCTGATACTATGTGACCCAAGAATGCTACCTCTAGCATCCAGAACTCGCACTTAGAGAACTTTGCATAAAGTTCTCTATCCCGCAAAACCTGCAATACAGTCCTCAAATGTCCTGCATGCTCCTCAGTACTTCGAGAATATACCAGAATGTCATCAATGAAAACCACCACAAAGTGATCCAGGAAGTCGATGAAGATACTGTTCATCAACTCCATAAAGACAGTTGGGGCATTCGTAAGCCCAAATGGCATCACTACAAACTCGTAATGGCCATATCTGGTCCGGAACGCAGTCCTGTGCACATCCTGCTCCCTCACCCTCAGCTTGTGATACCCGGAACGCAGGTCAATCCTGGAGAACACAGTAGCTCCCTGTAGCTGATCTAACAAATCATCAATGCGCGACAGTGGATACTTGTTCTTGATGGTCACCTTTTTCAGCTCTCTGTAGTCTATGCATAACCGCAAAGATCCGTCCTTCTTCCGTACGAAGAGGACAAGTGCTCCCCATGGGGACACACTAGGGCGAATGAAGCCCTTCTCAGCCAACTCTTCGAGTTGCTTCTTCAGCTCATGCATCTCGACAGGCGCCATCCGGTATGGGGCCTTCGAGATGGGTCTCGTACCAGGCTCCAACTCGATACTGAAATCCACACTCCTCTGAGGTGGCAAGTTGGACGGCTCAGCAAACACATCAGTAAACTCACAGACTACTGGGATATCCTCTAACGCTGGACTCTCCCCCTCCTTCATGGCATAACACCAAAAGGCCTCACAACCCTGTGCAATCAGTCTAGCTACCCGTATAGCACTGATGACTGTACCTACCTTTCCAAGGTCCCAACCTCGGAAAACCTCTATTTGACCTAACTCGGTAGAGAGGGTAACAGTCCTCCTACCTACATCTAAAACTGCAGAATGTCTAGCCATCCAATCCATACCTAGTATAACTTCCTCATGCTCTAACGGCATGACAAAGAAGTCAACTAGTAACACACGAGTCCCTACAAAAATGGGACAACCGTGAATCTCACGGGTACCTCTGACCCTACCACCATCGGGTAATCCTATAATAAAAGGCATACCCTCAACTGTATCTAGACCCATACGCTCTACACAGGCATCAGAAATAAAAGAATGCGTAGCACCAGTATCAAACAAAACTCTAACAAGTAAACCATGAATCAGAATGGTACCTGTAGCAGTAGGTGCAGCTGGCTCCTCTGCACTCCTCAGCTCAAAAACACGGCCTTGTGGGCCTCTGGTATCAGTGGTGCCCCCACCACGGCCTCTGCCTCTACTCGGCCCAGGAGCAGATCCCTGAGTCGTAGGGCGATCTGGGACTCTCTGCTGTCCCTGACTCTGTTGCTGCTGCCGAGGTGGTCTTTGTCCACCTCCTGCTGCACTAGCAGGAGAAGAATCCTGTTGTGATGAAGCTCTCCCTCGCCTACAAAAGGTAGCTCTATGACCAGGTCGGCCACAAGTGAAACAGGTCACTGGTTGCCTCGTACACTCTGACCTCAAATGCCCATACTCGTTGCAGTTGAAACACTGCACTCCCTTATCTGCACCCGGTGCAGATGGAGGACGACTCTGGCCTCGCCCTGAACCAGTAGCTCCACCAGTACCACTGGTCTGACCAGTCCTCTGTCTCTTCTCAGACCCTCCGGTCTGAGAAGCTCTCCTTTGGCTGGCTCTCTCCCTCTCGTAGTCAGAAGCCCGGTCCTGATAGTCGACCAAGGTCTCACAGTGAAAACCCGCCATGTAGGTATGGGTAGTATCCCTCAGACGCCGGGAAAACAAATACACGTGTTGATCTGTAGCAGGTGCAGCTGGACCCAGCAATGCCAACTCCTCCTGGAATCTCCTGATGGCCTCTGAGACCAGCACATCCTCGAATCCAGCCTCCACAAAATCTCGCAATTTCTCCCTCCTCAACGAGGCAGGGCAGAAACGCTCTCGGATCAGAGTCCTCATCTGCTCATAACTAGTCACTTGTGCTCGTACAGATCTCCACCAATGCTGTGCCAAATCTCTGAACAAGGTTTGCACCAGCTTAATCTGCTTGTCCACGGGACATCTAATAGACTCCAGGGCTGAGTCTACATGTCCTATCCAAAGCTCCACCTCTAGCCCCACTTTCCTAGTGAAAGGGGGTACTCCCATCTGATGAAAAGCCTTCAACCAAGTGTCTGGTCGAGGCCCTCTATGCTCCTCTGGAGCCCGAGCAATCTCAGCAGTAGGTACCTGTACAGCTGGTACCTGAGTAACAGTGTGGGACCTCTTAGATGGTCCCTCCTGCGCTGGAAGATCCGGAGCACGCCTACCTGCCTTGGCGGCCTCCTCAACACGCCTAATATATGCCTGGAACTCTGCTCTATCCATCAAGACACGATCAGACTCAACAGACTGGGCTCTATGTGCCCCCTGTACCTCAGCTGCCCCGTTCCCAGTCTCAGGAACGGCGCTCTCAGCAACCTCCTCGTGGACCTCCTCTGCTGCACGTGGCTCAGCAACAGGAATCCTACACCGTCCTCTACCTAGAGGGGGTCTACCTCTACCTCTACCTCGTCCTGCTACAGGTAAGACTCTAGTCTGAACCATCTGCAGAGGACATAAACCTATCTTAGAAGGCTATATATATGCCATATGTATAAATATATCACAGATCAATCACAACAGAATATCTATATATATCTATACTGTCGAAATCTTCAGAGGGATGATGGTTCCCGTACACGGTATCCCAAAATATTTGTACTCATTTCAAAACCAAAACCTTTTGAAAAGTCAGACCCCTTTTCGGGTTCTATTTAGTTATCTATTCGACCTTTATTGCAGATTACTAGTGCCATTGTTGTCAACCTGGGCTCTGATACCACCTTTGTAACACCCCAAATCCGTAGGACTCGGAGTGCTACTGGGCTATGATCTCACAATGGATCCTGACCCTAGCCTGACAACAATTTCACAGATCTTACAACAAGGCACCGATAGATTAAAACAAAACATGAAACTGATATATATATATATATATATATATATATATATATATATATATATATATATATATATATATATATATATATATATATATATATATGGATCAAAAGGTAATAAAATATACCGCTGAGTACAAACAAACTGAACTGTACAACAAAAACCCATAACCCCGATACCGCCCCAGTGTACGGAGCCCTCAGCGGATCACCCACTCTGGATCACTCTACAGCTCTCCTATCCTGCAAAGTATCTACAACACGGTATGAAACCGTTAGCTAACCATAACCAAATATAGGAATATGCTAGAGCACAAACACACATCAGAAATCTTAACACATCAACATGCTTTCATACATTTACCAGGTTCATTATCTTTATAACGTCCAGCAGTCAACTCATATATAATATCCATATAACATAAGTGACACGAGGAATATAAACCTCGCCTCTGGGTCCAATAACCAGCTGGAATGCTGTCTGGAACACTACCCCGTGTACCCTAAGGGAATGGGAAGTGCCCGAACCGTTTACCAGGTCTGGCCTGCCTAGAGAGAACCTCCCAGACTTCCAGCGGGATGAAAGGGCAAGTTATCACAGCCCTACAATGGGCAAACAATATACCATAGGTCGGTGACCATCAACACATGCTATAAACATATAACACACACACCACTCATGCACGACATCCTATAAAGGAATGGCAGCTAAGTAAGTCCCACGGACTTACCTCAACCTCGTAGTCGTCTCACTGGATCAACCTCAACTCAGTCCACTCCCAACTGGAGGATAACACGGCCTATACAAGGCATACACAGATATATCACAATCCTATCACACAAAAGGGTCACACCTAGACCCAAGGGATCCATAAGGGATCATATTCCAACTCGTAATCCTCAAAGCCCTAACCGCCCATTCCATATCATACTCATCAACATCTGAATCCTAGCATGGTACTAAGCCTCATACTAGAAAGGAAAGGAAAGGATCTACCTAACTCTAGGTAGATCCGGGATAAGACGCACCTGCGTAAAACAAGGACGCAGGGGCGGAGCAAGCAATCGCGGGTGTGGCGGAACGTAGCCGCAGGGGCGGTGACACGGGACGCTGGCAGACGCAGGCACGCCGTTGGCACGACGCAGGCGCTGTGACACAGCAACCGCGGGGCGGTGACTCCTGTCCGCGGGGGCGGCGACTACGCAAAATGAAACCTCGTGGTTTCTCTTCAGCTCTTTCCGGGATCAATCCCCTCCACTCTCTTCCAGATTCATACACAAGCATCAACATACACATATTAACATCATCCTATGATCACACATTTAATCCTAAGCTAAGGAATGAAGAAGAACAAGAAAAGAAGAAGAAAGAATGAAGAAGCAAGGAGGAAGATGCTCACCACGGTTGTAGCTAGCTAAAGAACTGATCACCAAACACTTACTGGCTTCCAAGCACAACAGTACTCACCATCATCAATCACCACAAGCCACAACACATCCAAACTCAAACCCAAACTCTTCCAAACCAAACCAAGAGCAAGAGGGAACAAGAGAGAAGCAAGGAAGACGTAAACTGGATTGGAAAGTATGAAGAAACCCTTGCTCAGCAAGGTGAAATGAAAAAGGTAAAGAAGGAGTACAGCACGAGTCAAAGAAGTCAACAAAACCGGCTGCAGCCGCCGTAACCCGCAGGGGCGGATCGGAGACCCGCAGGGGCGGCACACGTGCCCGCAGGTGCGGAAAAACCAATCTCGGCCCAAAGCCAATCTCGGCCGTGGTCCAATCTCGGTCCGAAAGAAAGGGCTCTCACATTTATAAATCACAAGATTCACATGGAAGAGAAAAGAGGTCATTGATTTATTTTATTTTTTATTTTAACAAAATAAAGTTAAGAATAAATTCATGTAGTTAATTATAATTATTTTAAATGGTATACGCATGACATTATATGATTGTTACGTTCAAACCCATCCCCTAATAAGTGACGCATTTACAATTTGTTTGTAGAAAATGGATTGCATTTACACTTCCTTGCTCACTCTTTTCTTTGTTGGCGTTTCGGCATTCCTTTCTTACTTACAAAAACCAATTTGATAAATGGATTTCGAGGAAAACGCCGATGTGATGTACAACAACCCAGCAATAGAGGATTTTTAACTTATCAATTAACGGAGATTCTGGTCCAAAACAAAGTAATGAAGTTGAAGATGGCGATGCTAACTTTCCCCTAGTAATCGAGGAGTCTGATAGCTCAGGCGGGGGAAAGGTGGATGCTGAAACAAGACAAAGAATTCGACCAATTGACAACACATAAGCTTAGATTAATGGATTTAACATATTATTTTAAATTTGGCAATGGTAACAATAATGTAAGGCAATTGGTCGGTTTAAGAATTCAAAGAAAGTGTTGGGCGAAGCATATGCGATCATTGAAAGTATGTACGATGAGTCATGGATTCGTTGGAGTGAAGTTCCGAGAGATACAAAGGAAATTTGGTTTAACGAGTTTAAGGTATGCTTTTTCGTGTCTTTTACAGTAAGTTGAATGTTGATGCACTATGAATGCCGATGGGTTCCTTAATTTGTAGTGCTTTGAAATTGAAAGAAATTAGACTATTTAAAATTTGACAACAATGTTGTTTTATTGTAAAGGTTATGTTTGTTGCATTCACAGATTAATCTGCATAATAATAAAATATCTTTCAGGTTTAAATCAAGTGCAAGCTTTTGTATTAAGCTTAAATACTCTTTGTTGTCTAGTTCATCAGGGGGAAGATGTGTCAAGTTTCGTAACTCTTACAAATGGTCCATATAATTTAGTAAGCTTGTGAATTTTTTTCCGTAGCCATTGTTTTAGAACACTTGGCTAGTTTTGCAGCATTAACTCTTATATATGGTCCATACAACACACGTGCCATGGTGCAATTTAGCAAGCATGGTATTCTTTTTATTTTCCAGGGCCATTGTTTTAGAACTTGGTTAGTTTTGTAGCATATACTCTTTGTTGCAATTTAGCAAGCAAGGATTTCTTCTTCTTTTTTTCTCTTCAAAGTCATTATTTTAGATTACTTGGCTAGTTTTGTAGCATATACTCTAAAATGCAATTTAGCAAGCATTAGTTGTTTTTTCCAGAACCATTGTTTTAAAACACTTGGCTATAGTTTTGTAGCATATATATACTCTTTAGTGCAATTCAGAAAGAATGGGATTTTTTTTCTTCCAAAGATATTGTAAAACAACACTTGACTAGTTTTGTAGCATATTCTCTATAATGCAATTTATCAAGCATGTGATTTTTTTTTTCCGAAGCCATTGGTTTAGAATACTTGGCAAATTTTGTAGCATTAACTCTTACATATGTTCCATACAACACACGTATTAATACCGCAATAATATTTTTCAGGATCTTGTTAGCTTATGTTTCAAAAAAACCTTTAATGATTGCCTATGGTAGATCCCGCTTGGCTAGGTCCACCTAAGCATATTTCCTGACTGATGTAGATGAGTTGACAAAATTGGGTGCTAAAATGTGAAATTTGATTGGTAACAAACCATGTGTTGTTGAAGTTCACGCACTACACTGTAGTGCTCAAAATTGAATGAAATTGAACTAGTTTTTTTTATAGCCACTGAGAGTACCCGTGTTTAGGTTTGAATCCTTGTTGCACTTAGATAACATTCTTATTTGTAAACACCGTGTGTTTGTTTTCTTCCAGAGTTATTGTTGAAGTTCAAGCACTACACTATAGTGTTTTAGAAGTACTATCGGCTGTTTTTAAATGTTTATTTTATTTCAGGTAAAGTTCTTTTAGAATAACAAACATTCACATAGGGTAGGAGCGAATTGAAGTATTAAATGTAGTTCTCATCTATGTACCACATTTTCTTATGCAAGGGCAAAGAAAAAGAAGCCTCATTTTGTTAAGAGAAAATATTGGCCAAACATATTGAAAGTATTCAAAAGTAATGAGTTCAGGAATATGAGTGATAGAAACAAATTTCTTAGAGCTTTTGAAGGTCACGATGGTGTTGTTGGATGCACAAGAGGATCTAAAAATGTTCATGAACATGTAGTTGCGTTTGTAAGTATTATGATTAAGGTTGTTGAATTCATCTTTTATATTGTTTTGAAAAATGAATAATATTTCTTTTTCAGGAAAAAAATAACAATACTAGAATGACACAAGAAGATCTAATGAGAAAAAGGTATCAGAAGAAAAGAACGGACGAGTGATTTGATTCTAAGCCTCAAAGAATAATTGTATGTGTTTTGTTATTTCATTTTTCTACAACTTCATAGATTTTTAGTCTTGCCTTTTTTTATTAATATTTCTTATTCGTTGTAGAATTATTATAAGGATTTGTGCAAACATTTAAAGCGATACATCATGAGAGAATGAACGAAGAAGATGCAAGTATGTTATGAGCCAAAGTAGCCGGGGTTGATAAGAAAGGAAGAATGCTCAGTCAAGGATCACTCAACAATCCAATCCGTGGTTTTCGAAATTCAGCTTCTCAAGGGTCTCCTTCACCAAGTGTAAGTCTTACAACTAGTCAAATAGAAGAGATTAAGAAGTCAATTGAAACGGAACATCGAAAATCGATTGAGGATGAACTTAGAAGATCAATTGTGTAAGAGATTCGAGATTTAATTGAGGAGGATATAAGGAGGAAAATTTGGATTGAGATTAAAAAAAAATTCTTTGTAGGAGAAGATTCGACAACAACTTATTGTCTTACAACAAGAAAAACGAGCTATACAAATTCAAAGGTTGGTGGAGACTATGCAACCATCTCAGTATTTGTCCCCGCCTACTCGAAATGATACATCATTAGTGGCCTTGTTGAACTCAATCTCACTTCCAACAACTTCACCTTGTCTCTTGTTATCAAATCCAACAAGCTCTTTGAATATTCAATCAAGTCAACCCCACAAGTTATTTGTAAGTGGTAGATATGTAATTCTAAGGCGTTCTCTTTAATCACGTAGTTGATAGTGATTGCACGAGCAGACGAAAACTAGTAATGGTCGGTCGTCGATCAGTACAAGTAAGTCTTACGGACTTGCTTAAGTAATGATACATATGTGGATGTGTATTATTATAGTGGTGTATGTTGGGTGTTTGTAATTATAACTTGAGTAAGATAACTTTACGGTATAAGTAGACCCAAGTGTATGAGAACGGATCGTAGCATCACTGTCCAGCGCTTCCATGTTATTGGAAAGCTCTTTGCGCCCAATCCACACCAGTATACGGTGAGATGTATCGGATCCACTTCGATTGGTTTACGGGGGTAGAGGCGAAGGCCGGGAGACCTTCGTGCCATATAATAAGTTGAACTAATAGGAGTTAATCACCTAATGAAAGATAATAGTATGTTTGAGTGTGAGCATGTTTTATGTTTAATGTCCGTATTGCGTGTGTATGCGCTACTTAATATTAACTGATATATTAAACTGTTAGCTAATGGTGTCTATCGTCGTTGATAGATCTTGTAGGGTAGACAATTGTTGAGGATTCGGAGAGAGGTGGTCAGCCAAGTTTCCATATTTATTGTTTTGCGACTTTGGGATTATTGTGGGTGACAAACTCGTTTCCTTTTTGTCGGATTTTTTTCACATATTTTGACGGCTGATATTGTTTTCTATTGGTCATTTATTTTTATTGATACTTTAATCGATTTGTTATTTGTACCTTGTAGGAAGATCCGGTAAAGTTGTTGTCAAGCTAGAAGTCGGGACCCATTGTGAGATCATAACCCGTGACATTCTGAGTTCCCATAATTCGGGGTGTTACAATTATTAAGTTGTGAACATCGCAATACATTCTCTCCGTTATAAAAACTTAGCACCAAAATGACCCTAGTTACTAAAAGTAGTGGATCACACGGGAAACTTTTTAAGAAAGTTTGAAATGAAAATTTGAGGACTATTTTAAAGAAATGCCCTCATATTTGTACATGTTGTAAGATGCCAAATGTCGATACCATGATAAGTTTGGAACTTGGTACAATAGTCGTTTCAAATTAGTATATGTTTGTCGCATTTGCATTATCTATAAGAGGTTGAGTCCGTTTAGAAATTCCAAGCTTATTGAAGCTAAAATTCATTGGTAGTTGAAGTAGGTAGCTTCTTGAACAAACTTTTTTTTTATAAGCTTAATGAGTGCTTGAGAGAACAAAATTGATTGGAGATGATGTAAGTGTAATTTACCAAAATATGTTTACTAAACCATAAGATCAAAATCTTATAGATAATTAAAATGTTAAAGATAATCAAAATCCAAAAATACTAAACCATAAGATCCACACAAATTTTAATACCCTAAACTACTTATTCCAACAACAACATATCGAAAATTCAACGGTAAACGATAATTCTAAGTCATCGAAACTTTCTTCCCAAGTTTACTTACGGGCCGTTTGGTATCCATATCATGAATAAAGTTATATGGGTATCACTCGTATCCATACCCGGTGTTTGGTATTTGAGGGTATGGTATCAAATTGATATCCTGATATCCCAATTTTCCTCATTTGATACCGTAATATTTTTGAAGGTATCAGATTTCTTCTTTCCCTTCTCTCTCGACATGTCCTCACACAATAGGTCTTCTCCCCTTCTCCCACCTCCTGTTGTCACCGGAACAAGGAGCGGTACGGGCCGTTTGGTATCCATATCATGAATAAAGATATGGGTATGGGTATCACTCATACCTATACCTGGTGTTTGGTATTTTAGGATATCGGTATCAAATTGATGTCCTGATATCCCAATTTTCCCCATTTGATACGGTAATATTTTTGAAGGTATCAGATTTCTTCTTTCCCTTCTCTCTCGACATGTCCTCACACAACAGGTCTTCTCCTCTTCTCCCACCTCCTGCTGTCACCGGAACAAGGAGCGGTACGGGCCGTTTGGTATCCATGTCATGAATAAAGATATGGGTATGGGTATCACTCATACCCATACCTGGTGTTTGGTATTTGAGATATCGGTATCAAATTGATATCCTGATATCTCAATTTTTCCCATTTGATACCGTAATATTTTTTGAAGGTATCAGATTTCTTGTTTCCCATCTCTCTCGACATGTCCTCACACAAGAGGTCTTCTCCCACCTCCTGCTACCACCGGAACAAGGAGCGGCTTCGGAGCCCCCGCTTACTACCTTACTTGTTGTTCTCTCGCTGCCCACCAAAGCAAGTGCACTTCTCCTTCTTTCCATCTATCATTTGTTCTTCTTGTTTTTATCAATGTTGTGGGTTCTCTTTGACACAAAAAAATCGAAATTTAGGCCCATTGTTTGTTTGAGTTTTGACAGACTTTCTTCCCACTTTTGCGATTTAGGTTTCTTTCATATCTTGATATAAATCTGAAATCATATCTTTAATTAGTATATCAATACCAAACGACCCTTACATTTCTAAAAACAGCTATGTACAAACTGTAGGTTCTGGTTAGAATCCTATAACCTACACTTTCTGAAAGAAATTCTATAACTTCGAGACCAAGGTTCAAAACCTACTGGGCACAAATTCCGAATTAAACAATAGATCCTAAAGACCCGATTTCGAGCCCTTATGGGAAGCAAAAGAAGGAAGAAGGTTGTTACCCTCTGCTGGTGATCGTAGCAAGCTCGGAAGGAGAAGATTTGTCTCGGCACCCCTATACCCGTACCTCCTTGGCCGGTTTTAGCTTTCTTGGTCCTACTGGTTCACGAAGGGAGGCTATGATTACACACTAGGAACAAGAGGGAAGAAGAAAAGGAAGGAGAAGACCCGAAAATTCACCGGTCTGTCGAAGATGGAGAAGAAGCACCAATGCCGGTTTATACGCGCCGGAAGATCAACATCGGAACTCACAGTTGGCGCCGGCTACTAGTGTATAGTGGGCGAGATCAAAACTGCAGCGTGGAGAGAGAGAGGTCGAAGATGTTGGTGAAGGTTGTCGAGAGAGGAGACGACAGCGATCGACACTAGGCTACGGTGGTGTGAACGAAGGGGATCGACAGT